>MDKI01241780.1:0-11211 GCA_005239505.1 Nicotiana paniculata
TAGTCATTTCTTTTGATTGTATAAAGTATTAGCAGCTCATGACTGTGTGACACTGGATCTGGGATTAGAAAGATTTAGTCTTTTGAATCTCATAAACTGATTTTCTCAAAAATATTGGATTTATTATTATTATTATTATTATTATTATTATTATTATTATTATTATTATTGATTTCAGAATTTTTTATAAAAACAAATTTGGGAATGGCCAAACACTAGCCTAGTAGTTTATAATTTAAGAGGCATGCCTAATAAAATGTTCTTCTATCTCTAGTCAATTTAAATCTCACCTAAAAAATTATTTTTCACGTTTGCAATTATCATATACATACTAGCCATTCAATGTTAGCCGACATTTGGATGAAGAATCGTGAAGTGACTTGCTAATTGCCATCACACTGGTCTAGCAGACCGATAAGGACGATTATTCAATTATTAATTACTACTCCAGCCGTAGGAGAGTCTTAGAGCAACAGCAAAATTATTTCCATATAATTTCTATAGTCACGAGTTCGAGTCGTAGAAACAAATACTAATATTTGTATTAAGTTAAACTATATGCATCACGCCATTTGAAATACACATTTCTCTTAATCTTGGGCGAACACAGAATACCTTATACACGGAATTGCTTAGGTCAACCCATTAAACTATTGTTAAAAGACCGGTTTGGGAGACTTCAACTTTCTTTAGTAGTTGAGCTAATTACAAGTAGTTTGTTGGCGGCTAGAGTGCTGGCCCTCCCTTTTCACACCACGCATAATTTTAATAGGGTAAGGTGTGAACAATTTAGCTCAAATAAATAAAAATATGTTTAACATATTTCAAATTTGAACGTTTTGATCGTTGACAAATTCGATTATAACTCATTCTATGGTTCAAATTCATTCAGTTCATCTTGATCTAAATGTTGACAACGGGACCTTAATCTAAGTGACTTTAGACGAATTGAATCATAATTTATTTGATAACTTAACGTATACATTTTTTTAAAGTGCTCTCTTTTATGAAATTTGATCTTTGCTTCATTTCAAAATTTTGATCTCGTTTCTTAATAGAACATTTTTCTTCTAATAATTAACCATGTTATGTCGAATTATTAGACAGAATCTGTTTCTCAAAATTTTAAACTTTGGTGGATGTGCTTAACTTTTTTAGAAAATATTACAGGGAAATTTTAAATCATAGAATTTTTTTGTATTTCTAAATAAATAAATCTTGTTCAATATAATTTATATGAGATGGAGGGACCGAGGGAGTTAAACTTATATCAAATTTTTTTTTATATGTCTTACCATCTGATAATTTTACCTTTTCACATTTCAAATTATTATTTACAAACTCAATAAAAATCTACTCGAAAAGGGTCAATGAGGATCACATGATAAAATTGGGGTTGATAATGACTCCCGCTGCAGCTACGAGGTTGACAAATCAAGTGGCCTTAGCCGACGCGCAATACTAACTAAATATTTGATTTGATGTCTCGTGATACTCGTTTTTGGATTTAATTGGAATATTATTAAGAGATGACGTTGACAAAGAAGCACAGAGATTCCAACATTATTGGAGTTTAGTATTTGTCATTTTGATATTGTTTACTCGTAAAATAATATAGTTAAATTCAGAGCGTGGTTAATAGACAAGGAATTGATTTGATACCAAAACAGTAAATAAATTAAATAAAAAATGCAAGACTTAGTGTTAAAATCGTGATTGATTAGCAGATAGCTTGATTTTGGGAGCAAGATTTTCGAAGACATCAATAGAAATAATATCAAACAGAAAATAAAGTATTATTTAGCTTGGAATAATGTGTAGCATAAGCTTGTCAAAATTTTCGTGTGTTACAATCGTTGTTGAAGCCATTATTAATAGCAATACCTAGGGAACAAGGTACTAGGATCAAACCCCTCTTAAATGATAATAATAGGGACCATTGATGAATATGTAATTACGGGTCATGAATGCAAAATTCTCTGTAACGGATGTGTATTTAATGTTGAGCAATATTCTTCATTGAATGCCACCTAATGGCAAATATTTGTTTGCGCTTGTTGACAATGTTTCCTTCGGGGTATACCCGATGCCAACTGAAGTTGTTGCCCTCGGTCTTGATTTTCACTCGCTTCGTCTGTCCTCGATTTCACGTGTCACTCTGTCATTCGAGTAATTAATATGAACCAATTTTACCCTTTACAAAATCCCCCTGCTTTCCGGTGGCACATCTTTGTGTCACCGAGAAGTTGGTGAAGATTTCTTTCTTGGCGAGTTATTTTTTAAACCCTTCTCAAAAGTTTCTGACGCTTGATAAGACATATGACTCTTCGGTTTAATACCCCGAACATGTGTTACTCCACGATTTAGCAATATTTTTGCCAGTTTTCGAGGTAATCATGTCCACGATTTTAGTCGTCTATTCCTTTACTTATTTGCATCATTCTTCTTCTTTTACACTCAACAGTTTACGAACTCTCTTAACTTCTTTTCATTCAACTCTTTTCTACTTTCATCCATTTTTAATCTTATTCAAAGAAATCTTATCACTTTCTTCTGATCATGGCTTCCTTTACTAACTCTTCCAGGAAATCCGGTCTTCCAATGATGACCTGAACATTATATCTCCTGATCTGGTGGAGCGAGTAACCTTCACTAAGAAGGGCTTTACGTACGTTTATACATACCCATTCACTTTGGTGCTTTTCTTTGAGCGGGGGACTTGACCCCGTAATTTTGGAGTCGTGCCACCGGTACCAAGTTTATTTGTCTCAGATGGGCCATTCGGTGGGGCAAACAATGGGCTGTCTGCGACAGCCGTGCCAAGAAATGAAGGAGGAGCTCGCCTTGGATCTAGGATGAATCTTTATTCCCCCAAGATTTTCTGTAGGGGAGTATGGTTGGAGGGAGCAGTTTTCGTCGTTGCCACTAGGGATATCATCCCGGCCACAACTCCATCCTTCCCTAAGTCCTGGACTCGTAAGTTCAAAGTCTATCTCTTTTTTTTTTTTTTTTCTGAAAAAAGGTTATTTCATGTTGTTGCTAATCCTTATCCTTTCATTATGCCAACAACTCGGTGGACACCACCAAGTGTTGAAGGCTTGGACCGGTAGGTTCAAAAGATTCTGGATATCTCCATGCCTGAGACCCACTGGTGGAAAGAGCTGACCCCCAAATACGGATGGTGGACCAAAAATCATGGTAAGCTTACTTGTAAAACTGATTCCGCCTTCGTTCATCTTTGTACATAAGAAATCTGGTTAAACCTCACCTTTTTGTTGGATTCAGGTCTTCCGCATAGCTCTATGACCATCCCTGAGGAGGAAATTTTGATTGATTCTGTAGAGGCTAGGTGGTTGTTGAACGAGGCTTTCACTCGAACAAGCACCATCGGATCTGCTTCCGGTGCAAGCACTTTCTCTCGGAGTCCCTGGCCGGAGAATAAGCAACCAAAAAGGCGGCATTCTTCTTCGGCCAAGGGCAAGAATAAAAAGGTGAAGAAATTCACACTCGAGCTAGCTGCAACCACTGTGGCTATTGACGATGATGGGGAAGCCATTGATAAAAGGGCTTCCCTACAAAGGGCGTCCTTCATCAGCTCAACAGAAAAGAGCTTATAACCGCAACTGAGGACGATGCCCAAGCGCTATGAGGAGAGTTTAACTTGGTGGAGAATGTCAATTCTCCCTTTCTGGTCCAAGTTGTTTCTCCCGGTACTGTGAGACCGAGTATCGGGCCTCTCCCGCCTTCGGTTGGTGAGCAACCAATAAATAGCATTGCCTC
Organism: Nicotiana paniculata; assembly: GCA_005239505.1. Lineage (NCBI taxonomy): Eukaryota > Viridiplantae > Streptophyta > Magnoliopsida > Solanales > Solanaceae > Nicotiana > Nicotiana paniculata. The sequence goes on from MDKI01241780.1 coordinate 3,781, forward strand.
CGCAACAACTTCTCAACCCACAACACCATCATCTTTATCTCCTTCCATGCTAGATATACCTTCACCACCAACAACTACTACATCATCCCTACTGGCCGCAGATGCTCGAGAGGAAGATGGCCCTCCTCCCCAGTCCCCAGATCATGGGAACTTGAGGCACAACTACTTGACCCTTTCTGCAGATCACTACAGGAGGAGGAGTGTCTCCCTTTCGGTATCTATTGAGTGCATCAATTGGCCTGGCCAGTGAAACTCACCAATTATCTAAAACTATTGGATTCAGAAAAAGATAAAAGAAAATGCACTCTATTTTGGGAGAGTGTTTATTAAATAACGCCATGCACAATGCGACAGCGGTAACGTACATGTTCCCTTTAGTGCTTGCTTCTTCTTTACTTGCTATGACAGGGTTTCTAACTTGGGTTTTGCTTTGCATGCCAACTTCTTTGCTTCCTAAGACCTTCAGAAATTGATCCTCGATAAAGAGGGACTCCATTCCAAGCGGGACCAGTTGTTGGCTGAGAGGGACCAAATTTGCCGCTCCCCCAGTACTGGAAGCAAAAGCTGCTGAGGTGGGTGAGTTAGAGGCTCGGTAGAAATAGAATGAGCAGGAAGTGATGAACCTCAACCATGAATCCTCAGATCTAAACGTACAATTTCAAGAAGCCAAAGATAAATGGTCTGACGTCTAAAATTTTGTGCTCACTGCTGCCCAGTGCGAATCTGCCTCCATTGAGAAAATGAATAACTTAGAGGCAGCCTTGAACTCACAAGATAAAGAGGCTGGTGGTGCTAAGGAGAAGTGTTCCCAGATGGAGGATAGGTATAAGAGGATCATGGTACATTATAAGGTTCATATAACCACTCTCCGTGATCTTGATCTTAGCCTTAGCGCCACGAAATTCGAGCGAGGTGGCATTTTGGCCGAGGTTGATCGTCTTAAATCAGAACTTCAGTGCCGAGCGGATTCCCTCATCATTAAAAAAATATATTCTATGTATATATTGAGGAGAATAACCTTGGAATAGTCCAAAGAGGGCCTCATTGATATTGACGATGAAATCGCCAAGGCCCGAGAGCTGGAGTTAACTACTCGAAGATGCCTCCCTGCTCAGCCTAATACTGACTCTTCTGATTCTGGTTTCAAGTTCTCAGGAACCGAGGAGGAACTTTAGGAGAATAAGGATGAAGTCCAAGAGCGCGAGCCGACGGAAAATCCTCCTATTTCTCCCCGGGGCGTTGATGCTACTCGTCCCCCGAGTTCTAGGGGCAATGTAGTTTAACTTTTTGCTTTCTTTTCCTTTGTTGTTTTCTTTTTGTATTTTTGTACTTGTGATTCTTGGAACGTTTGATACATAAAAGTGCTTTTTGCTTAAGCATTGCACAACGTTTAACTTTTGCTTCGAATTATGCAAGGTTTCAGGTGCATTTTTCCCTGATAGCATTTGGGTTCCGGACATAAACTCTTCCGGAACCCACCCTTTACTATGAGGGTTTCACGAGAGAGCATCCTCTTATTTTTATGGTGCTCTTGAAGAGGACGACTCATGTTCATTCTAGCACTAGCATTTGAAGTACTTGATTAACTTTCAAATGATAAAATTAATTCATCATTTGGAAAAGAAACAAGATAAAAATAAAAGGACTTTACTTTATTCCTTATATCTTTAATAAGTACATAAGGATTCGTTTTGCAGAAAGAAAAGAAATTGCCATTACATGTGGCTAATTTGTACAACTTGTTTCTACGTGGCTGGTTGTGTAGTCCCCGATCTTGATGAGGCATTTTTATTCCTGGCTTTCGTAGTCCCAATTTCTGTGGAAATCAGGTTGTTGTATTCTCATATCACTCCCCGTGTGTTCAAATGCAAAAAATGCGAATTGGAACACTGGAAGTCTTGCTCCTTTGAGGATTCCACTAGTGAATGGTTGGATAATCTTTGGTTTGATAGCAAGCTTCGCTTCCCAATATGAACTTTTCTATCGAGTCAAAGATTATCCAACCACCCATAGTGGCTTTTAGGGAAAACACTTGTAAATGGTTAAATAGCCTTTGGTTTGGTGGCAAGTTTTGCTTCCCATTAGTAATTTGCCATCGAGCCAAAGACTATTTAACCATCTCGTAGTGGCTTGTCATTTCAATGCCTTGTTGTTTAAAGGTCTTATTTATGCTAGTGGTGTTTCCTCCGTAGTATTGTTTTCGTTGCTTCCTAGTTAAAAACCTTGCTTGAAAAATTCAATCGGGACAAAAACTAGGCGAAGGGAAAAAGAGTGCAACACATACTTCAGTACAAGCGATGATTATCAGCAATAATAGCTTTTGAGGTGGGTCACATTCCAGTTGCTTGGTAATTTGACTCAATCTTGGTTTTCTAGTTCATATGATCCTTTTTCAGTGGCAGCTGAAACCCTGTAGGGTCCTTCCCACGTGGGACCCGGCTTTCCAGCTTTGAGCTCCTGGGGTGTTTGGAGTCACTTTTCTTAAAATAAAGACTCCCACTTTGAAATAGCAGAGATTGGCCCTTCGATTTCCATTCTTTCTTATTGGGCCACCATCCTTACGTGCGCTAAGTCCCTGTGTAGTCAAGCAACTCTAGTTTGACTAGCAATGCTTCGTTGTTTTTTTCTTCGTCCTCCCAGAAGTATCGCAAGGTCGATTCTCCTACTTCCACCGGAATCGAAGCTTCTTCACTGTATAAGAGAGAGAAAGGTGTCTCTCTCGTGATTGATTTGGCCGTTGTTCAGTATGACCACAACACTCCTGGCAATTCTTCGACCACTTGCCATTGGCTTCTTCCTACCTCTTTTTGAGGTTTTGAATAATCACCTTATTGGTCGATTCAGCCTACCCATTTTCTCACGCATGGTATGGCGAAGATGTGATTCTCTTAATTTTCAAGTTTTCAAGTAATTTTGTGACCTTTAAGCCAATGAATTGTGGTCTGATGTCGCAGGCAATCTCCTTCGATATTTTGAACCGGCAGATTATGTTTTCCCATAGGAAATCAACCACTTCACGCTCGCCGATTTTCTGGTAAGGACCTGCTTCAACCCACTTAGTGAAGTAATTAGTTGAAATTAAAGAAACCTTACATTACCGGGAGCCAGTGGCAGCATTCTGACTATATCCATCCCCCATTTCATGAACGGCCATGGGGATAATACCGAATGAAGCATTTCTACTGGTTGGTATACTAACGGCTCATGGCGTTGACACTTGTCCCATTTCTGAACGAATGCCTTAGCATCTTGCTCCATCTGAGGCCAGCAGTATCTTGCCCTAACTAATTTCAACACCAATGAATTCGCACCTGAATGATTTCCACAAATTCATTCATGAACCTCTCTCACACATAATTAGCCTCGGAGGCTCCTAAGAATGGGGCCAACAGGCCTTGGAACGACCTTCTGTATAGTTGTCCTCCCTAGAAGCTGTAACGAGCTTCTTTGGTGCAGAGTGCCCGAGATGCCTCCGAGTCTTCGGGCAGCTTGTCGTACTCAAGGTAGTCGATGATTTCATTTCTCCGGCCCCAAACCAATTTGGCTTTAATTACCTCATAATAATTGTCCAGTTCTAATACTGAGTGTATGAGCTATACGATCGTACCATAATCCGATCCCTTTATTTTCATGGACGAGCCCAGATTGGCCAATGTATCTGCTTCTTCATTTTCTTCTCTTAGGATGTGGGTTATTGACCATTCCTTGAACCGTGTGTGTAGAGTTTGAAATTTTACCACATATTGTAGCATGTGTTCCTCCTTGGTGTGAAGATTCCACATATCTGATATTTCACCAGTTAGGAATCACATTAGATTTCAATGACCTCGGAGTCTAGTCCCTGGCCAATTCAAGTCCTGCAATCAAAGCCTCATACTCAACTTCATTTTTAGTCAAGGGAACAGTTTTTATGGCCTGCCTTATGACTTCTCCCGAGGGCGTGATTAAAACTATCCCGAGCCCAGACCCATTCACGTTATAAGCTCCATACGTAAACAAGGTACAAACTCCTAATATCGTCTCCGACACCATCAAGACTTCCTCTGTGGCTACAGGCAGCAGCCCGGGACTGAAATCGGCCAAAAAGTCATCCAAAACGTGTGATTTTATCACAGTCCGAGGTTTATATTGGATATCAAATTCACTAATTTCGACTGCCCATTTGGCCAATTGACCTGACAACTCAGGTTTGTGAAGAACACTCTGTAGGGGAAAACTTATCACCATTTCTATTGGGTGGCATTTAAAGTAAGGCCTAAGCTTTTGAGCGGTAACTACGAGACCTAAGGCCACTATTTCGAGGTGTAGATAACAAGTTTCTGCTGTCAATAAAATCTTTCTAACGTAATAGATAGAAAATTTCATACATTCGTCTTCTGGGTCTAGAACGACACTTACTGCTACCTTCGAGACTGCTAAGTGTATTAGCAATTGTTCGCCTTCCTCCGATTTTGATAGTAACGGAGGGCTTGATAAATATCATTTCAGGTATTTTAGAGCTCTTTGGCATTCTGAAGTCCATTCGAAGTTGTTCTTCTTCTTCAGAAGTGAGAAAAAGTGATGTCATCTCTTCGAAGACCGAGAAATGAAACTGCTTGGAGCGGCTAGTCTTCCAGTTAGTCTTTGGAATTCTTTCATGTTTGTTAGCTATTTTGGAGTATCCTCGATGGATTTAATCTTGTCGAGATTGACTTATATCGCCCTTTGTGACACCAGGAAACCCAAAACTTTATCAGAGATGACTCCGAACATACACTTTTCAGGTTAAGCTTCATGTTGTGCTTCCTTAGGATGTTAAATTTCCATTTATTTTCCCTATTTTCTTTTCGAACATTATGTTCACGAGCCTCTAATAAGTGACTCCGGCTTTCTTAAGCCTGAAAGGTATCACATTGTAGCAATATGAGCCAAAATTCGTTATGAACAAAGTATTTTCCTGATCCTCCTGGTTTGTCTTGATTTGGTTGTACCCGGAATAGGCATCTAGGAAACTCATCAACTCCTGTCCCGTCATTGCATCAGTCATTTGATCAATGTTTGGCAATGGAAAAGAGTCTTTTGGGAATGCCTTATTTAGATCCCTATAATCTACAAACATGCAGAATTTATTATTCTTTTTTGGTATTACTACTATGTTACCTAGCCAGTCGAGATAATTTACCTCCCGGATTGAACTGATTCGAGAAATCAAGTTACTTCTTCTTTAAAAAACATGCTTCTGACGTTGGTAATTGGGTTCTTCTTTTGCCTTACCGGAGGTATGTTGGGGTCCTATCTTAACTTGTGCACAGTCACCTCTAGAGGGATACCTGTCATATCTATGTGTGATCATGCAAAACAATCAACGTTAGTCTTAAGAAATTCTATAAATCCTTACCTGAGCTCGGGGTTTAGTCCTGTCCCCAAGTGGGACTTCATCTCTAGAAAATTTTCGAACAATGCCACTTGTTCGAGTTCTTTCATCGTGGATTTGGTCGCGTCCATTTCTTCAAGTACCTAGAAATTAGTACCTGGTGGGATTCCGACGACACCTCTCTTTTGTCATCTTCATTTGGTTTGAGAGCAAGCATCGGTTCCTATAATTGCTATGTCGCTTGTTCCATCCATTTACTGCTGGAAGCCAAGATCGCATTCATCTCCCTTGCCGCCAGTTGATCTTCTCTTATTTGATTGATTCCTTATAGAAATGGGAGTTTCAGAAGTTGGTGATATGTTGATGGCACGACTTTCATCTCGTGTAGCCATGTTCTGCCAAGAATTATGTTGTAGACTATGTCGCCGTCTACTACTTCAAATAAGGTAGTCTTCATGACCAATTTCGGCATTTTTGGGTAGCAAGATTTCCCCTCGGATTGTCACACTTGCTAAGTTGAACCGGGGCTGGAGTTTTGTTGTCGGAATGATACTTCCAATTAGCTCGGCTTGCTCTAGCGCCCTCAATTGAATGATGTTGGCTGAACTTCTTGGGTCCACCAAAACACGTTTAATTTTAAAATCTAGTTAGTTACGAGATATTATCAGGGCATCGTTGCCCGGTAGTGGAATTCCATCGACGTTTTCGTGTGTGAAGGTGATATCGTCCCCAGCGACTTCCCAGAGTCTCTTGGTATGAGTCACCATTACTTTTGTCTTTTTTGATTCCAAGAAAAATACACACTTGATCTCGTTTCCCCCGAAAATCATATTGATGGTTTTCCAGGGAGCGTCTTCACCTATCTTCGAGGGCTCTGCGTTATCGCAGTTGCGGCCATAATTATTTTTCGTCTGGTTGCTTAAGAACTCTCTAAGATGGCTATTTTTTAACAACGTCACCACCTCCTCATGCAAATGTCAACAATCCCTAGTCCGGTGGTCGTTAGTCCCATGATACTCACACCATAGATTAGGATCCTTTGGATAATATCAGATCCTATCGCCCTCGAGAAGCGTGCTTCCTTGATATTCCTTGTCGTCGATACCATCTCCACTACGCTGACATTGAAATTGTACTCGGACATTCTGGGATAGGTGGAATCTCGGGAACCCGATACCTCTTTATCTTGCAATGACCTATTATTCAGGCCACCGTCAGTTCTTCTATCAAGCGCGAACCTATCCGCTGAATGAAATCCACTGTCACGTCATGTAGCCCTTTCGTAGGGAAAAATTCGGCCCTTAGAAGATTGCCGTTCTGCGTCAAAATCATCCTTTGACATATCCCTGTTTTTTTCATGATCCCGACCCTTAGTTGATGTTGGGAACTCGAGCTGATCATCTTCTATTCTTATCTTTGATTCGTAAAGGTTATAGATATCTGCCCATATAGTTTCCTGGAACTCAAGCATGCTTTCTTTTAGTTTTCGGGAGGCATCAGAGCTCCTCATATTCAACCCTTTAGTAAACTCCTCAATTATCCATTCATCTCGCACGACCGGTAGCAACATTCTTTCTTTCTTGAACCTGGTCACGAACTCACGCAGCAACTCATATTCTCTTTGCCAAATCCTGAATATGTCCGTCTTCCAGGCTTGGACCTTCCTGGCCCCGGCATGGGCCTTGATGAAGTGTCCACGAGCATCTCAAAGGAATCCATTGAGTGGTGGAGTAAGAGTGAGTACCATGTCAGGTCCCCCTTCGTGAGGGTTTCACTAAACCTCTTTAGCATGACAAACTCTATCTCGTGTGGAGCCAAATCATTTCCTTTCACAGTTGTTGTATAGGTGGTGATATGTTTGTAACGATCATATCGGTCATTTTGAGCATATGCATTCCGTTCAGCTATTTGGAGTCTTGATCAGCATCTAAGGGTGGAAAATAAGCGGGTTAGGCTGAATTTTGGCGGGTCAAGATGGGTTAGGTCTTTTTTCTGAATGGGTCATTTCCCAACCCAGCCCAAAGTGTACTTGGGCTAAGATGGGCTAAACAATGAGCCATAGCCCAACCCGCCCAACT
>ML343338.1:0-66727 GCA_005239505.1 Nicotiana paniculata
TTGCCAAGGTAATGGATTAAATCCTCCCAGGATGAAATGGAATAAACCTTCCTGCAACAGTGGTAATACTAGTTGCAGGATACCAACGAACTCAAAGAACGGAGCCAAATCACACTTACGATTTTAAGAGAGAGACTGCGAATATAATGCAGTATATTTTCAGAAGGAAATTCTGAATTTTTCAGTGAGTGAAAAGGAAGCCATGCCTCGGAATTTATAGGCAGTGTAATGTGAAGAGGTGTCTGTTCAGAAGGGAAATGCAGCGTTTGGATTATACGTTTCAGTCAATTCCGTTAATGAACTGACTGGCATTTAATTAATTGTTAACTATTTAATTAAATAAATTTTTTCCAAAAATAATCTTATCGATCATTTTTCAAATCCAAATCAAATCCAAAGCCAAAGCTGAGCCGAGCGACGACGGCGGCGCGATGGTTCATTCTCTTTAACTCCTTTTAAGAGCTCTAAGAAGTGATTCTATATTTATACATACAAGTGTAGTTGTCTTTCACCAATGTTGTACAAAGTTCATAACAAAGCTCACTTGATTCAAATTTTCATTTCCCTCCATTTTATTCCCACCATTTTCCAATTCACACTCCTTGTCTTTAAAGCCCAATAACTTTAAAGTCCAACACTTATTAGAATGCAAAGTTTAGACATGAAATAAATATTCTGCAGCCTTAAAATAACAGAAGGAAGAAAGCTTAACAACATATTATACGCTCCATCCGTTGCTCTTAGTTTGTACTCTCCGTGGCGGAGCCAAGAAATTCAATAAGAGTATTCAAATTTTGAACACCACTTGCCAATGAACTATACAAGAGTGCTCAAAGTTTATTTTTAACCAATAACAAACAATATTTTATCTTATACATAGTATAATTTTTCGACGAAGGGTGATCAGTTGACCACCCTTAACCCAACATAGCTTCGCCCATGCTCCCAACGACGTTGTAGCTTCAAAATTACTAAATGGAGAAATGAAAGAACGAAAAATACAAGATTGCAGCAAATTAAAAGATGCTAAGGAAGTGACGGCAACCCTAATGTTTTTTTTAAGGTTAGTTACTTTGAGTTTATGACTCTATTATCTTTTCTGAAAAAATATTATTTATTTAAAAGAAGACTCCTAATATACCTTAGTTTGTTTTCTATGATTATTTTAACTAACCTGAGTGTAAACATCCAGTGCACATAAATTTTTACCTGCTCTTAAGCCTAAAAGGAATTGAAAGTTCTGAAAGAATTTGATAATTAAATTTACAAACTTTATTTATTGATTTTCTCTTACAAGTTGAAATTTTAATAAAGAAGGGTTTAATACACAAAATTTAGTTGTTTTTGGATTTCTAAATATTAAGAAAATAATTAAATGACTATTTCTAGAAATTAAAAAATAGTTCAATGATTGTTTTGTCTAGTGTGATCTATATTTTAAAGGGTAAAAAAGGCGAATGATATTTTGCTAAGTGCTTTCGTGCTTTTATTATAAACTAGTCTTATGATACGCGCGTTGCGTGTGTACACAATCTCAAATGGTAAGATTTCTATAAAAGATCGTATAAATATCTATACTGTATTAAAAGCACGGAGGCCCTAGGCAAAATATCGTTCGCCTTTTTACACTTCAAAAATAGATTTCACACTGAACGAAATAGTAATTTGGTATCTTCCTAATATTTAGGCTTTGAAGTCAGCTAAAATTAAAATTCTGTTTATTAAATATTTTCTTATCTGATTTGGTAAAAATTTCTAATATTTAAAAATTTGGAATCAATTAAAATTACCTGATATAGAAATATATACAATTATTTAGATGGTGTAAATATCTAATTTTTGCTCAATCTATTTCTCCTACAATTATATTTTCTTTCTAGGTTTATTGTGTGTATTTATAGACTTTAGCATTAGATTATTAATTAATTTGTTAAGAGGTTTAAGGGATTGGATTAATGTTCATTTTAGTTGAGTTATGCACAAACCAAGCCCAATCTTTGTGCCCAATTCGGCCGACCAAGTCCAGTTGATGGTTGGTCACTACTTGGTTCTAAACGACGTAATTTCATGATGAAACTACGTCATTTTATTAAGTGAAATCAAGACTCAATCTTACTCATCCATTTCCTCATGATCTAAGGGCTTGTGATGACCCGATAGGTCATCTTATAATTTAAACATAATTCTGTGATCCAAAATCTTTAAAAGTCATATTTTAGCATTTCTTGATTTGCATGTGTAGTCTAGGCGACACTCCGGAAAGCTGTTATGGTAAAAACTCATAAATGTTTTTTTGCCTAAACTTTATTTGAGTTGACTTCGGTCAACATTTTTGGTAAACGGACCCAGATTCATATTTTGACGGTCCGGGTAGGTCTGTATCATGATTTGGGACTTGGGCATATGCTCAGAATCCAAATCGTAAGTCTCTAACCCGAGATATTAGACTATGTCGAAATTTGAAAGTTGAAAGCTTAATGAAATTTAAGTGTTTGACCAAAATTTGACTTTTTGGATAACGAGTCCGTATTTTGGTTCCGGAACCCGGTATAGGTCCAATACCATATTTATGACTTGTCTACAAAATTTGGTGAAAAACGGAGTTGATTTGACGTGATTCGGACATCCGGTTGTGAAAATAGGAATTTCAAAGTTTTCTTGAAAATTTCATGTGATTTGGGATTCAATTCGTAGTTCTAGGTGTTATTTTGGCGATTTGATCGCGCGAGCAAGCTCGTATGATATTTTTAGACTTGTGTGCAAGTTTGGTTTGGAGCTCCGAGGGTTCGGGTGAGTTTCAGATAGGCTACAGAATGACTTGAACTTACAAAATTTGCTGGTGTGCTTCAATTCTTGTTGGAGGCCTCTGATCTCACAATTACGAGATCAAACTTCACATTTACAATCACCATTAGGTTCGCATTTGCGACCCACTCATCGTATTTGTGAAGAGTAGCTGTGGAGGCCAATGTTCGCAATTGCGAACAATTTCTCGCAATTACGATGGGAGCTAGGGAGGGGTACTCTTCCCATTTGATGTGATCGCATTTACGATCTTGCCCATGTTCTCATTTGCGAACTATACCTCGCACTTGCAAAAAGTGCAGAAGTGAGAAGGGGTTCGCATTTGAGATGCCTCCTTCGCATCACATTTGTAACATCTGCAGATGGGTAATTAAGACTTAGACGGGATTTTTTTTCCATTCTTCAAATTTTCAAATCCTAGAACCCTAGAGGCGATTTTTCCAAGACCATTTCTTCCCCAAAACTTTGGTAAGTGATCTTAACCCACTTTATTTCAATTACCCATCTCATTTTATGAATTTCAACCTAAAATCTAGGATTTTCATGGTAGAAATTGGGGGTTTGGGTAGAATTAGGGATTTTTAGAAAATTGGAATTTAGACCTCAAATTAAGGTCGGATTTCAAAACTAATTACATAATCGGCTCGGGGGTGAATGGGTGAATGGATTTTGGTCCAAACCTCGAGTTTTGACCAAGTAGGCCCGAGGTTGATTTTTGACATTTTGGGGAAAAGTTTGGGAAATCAAAATTTATGCGTTGTAATTGATTCCTTTAGCAATACTTGATGTTATTGAGTTAATTGTGGCTAGATAAGAGTGGTTTGGAGGTGAATTCTAGAAGAAAACGGTAATTGAGCATTGAATGGCTTGTTGAGCGAGGTAAGTATTGTGTCTAACTTTGACTTGAGGGATTAGGAACCCTCGGCCTACTTTCTATATGAAATTCATGTGAGCGAAATTATATGTGAGGTGACGAGTACTTATGCGCCGCCAAGTTATATGTTTTTGCCTGTTTCCTTATCGTTCTTCTCATATTGTCTTTTTCCCGGCCTTTAACTGTTACATGCTTTAGTTGTAATTCCATGCCTAATAGCTACTTGTTAGACATTGTTTTCCTTTGTTGATGTTATTAGTTATTCCGTAGCTTCATTGTCTCCTATTATTTGCTCAAGCTGGTTTACCGGTGCTTTTATAGTATATTCTGGATTGGTCTCGCTGAGGAGTATTACTTGTGTGAAGTTTCATAGTGTACAAGCTTCCCATTTGCTTTGGTTTGAAGTTTAAGTATTGTGAAGCGTTTTGTGATTTGAATTGTGAAATTTCTGTACTTACTGAGTAATTGATATTGATATGGTAGGATCGGGTTGTGCGCCGCAACAGGTGGAATAAGGGTGATATATTGAGTAGGAATAAGGGTGAATTGATATTGTAATGTGCGATCGGGTTGCCCGCTGCAACATGTGTTATAATGGTGGATTGTGGTGGGATAATGGTGAACTGTGATTGTGATTATTGTGATATGGTGGGATCGGGTTGCACGCCGCAATACTTTTATTTATATTCTATTATTTATGTAATTAAGAGAAAATAAGAGAGATTTGTGATATGTATGGTGGGATCGGGTTGCGCACCGCAACAACCTATATGTTTATACTTTTCCCTGACACTGTTAGATGTACTGTAGTCTTAAATTGAACTTAAAGATTGGCAGTAGCTGAACACTGATGAAATACTTTGAGATCTGTATTTACTTTTTGGAAGTTACTACTTTATTTTATTCTGTCTTCCTTTCTGCTTTTATTATATACTGTATGCAGATTATATTGTGAGTGCCCCGCCGTAGCCTCGTCACTCCTTCGTTGAGGTTAGGCTCGGCACTTACCAGTACACGGGGTCGGCTGTACTGATACTGTATTCTGCACTTCCTGTGTAGATTTTAGAGCTGGTCCGATCTGATCGAGAGTTTGGCTATAGGATTCACTTGCTAGGAGACCCAAGGTAGTCTTGTTGGCTTCCGCAGGCCCTGGCATCCCCTTCTATACCTCATACTTTACTGTTTCTTTATTTCACAAACAACTGTAATTCTTTCGGAAAAATACTTTTAGTAAAATATTAGAATGTTCGTGAATTGTGAATCCGGATTCTGTGTAGTAGTGACATATATTTGAAGCTGTTATATATATTTCCACGTTCATTTCGACTTGTTATAACTTTCTTATTGTTAATCAGTGAAATGTAAAATAATTAGCTATAAATCTCTAACGTTGGCTTGCCTAACAAGTGTAATGGTAGGCGCCATCACAGTCCCGATGGTGGAGATTCCGGATCGTGACAAGTTGGTATTAAAGCACTAGGTTCCCAAGGTCTCACAATTCATGAACGAGCTTAACAGATTCTGGGGGATCGGTATGGAGACGTCTGTACTTATCTCTATAGGCTATGCAGTTTAGGAACAAAATTTCACTTTTATTCATCTGTGTCGTGCGACTTTGTTTTCTCAATACTAATTGAACTCTCCGACTCTTATTCTCTCGCAGATGGAAAGAACGCGAACCGCTTCTTCAGCTGAGCAGCAACTAGAGCCTCCAGTAGCAGCTCCTACGAGGGGCAAAGGTCGAGGCTGAGGCTGTTTTAGAGGCCGAGGTATGGGCAGGGCTCAACCCAGAGCCCGAGCAGCAGCCCTAGCCGTGGAGCCTCAAGTTGAGTTCGACGAGGAGGTTCCAGCCCAGACTGTTCCTGCTGGGCCAACTTAGGTCGCCGAGGGGGTTCATTGCCATCCTAGTGCTTCAGGATGCTTTGGTCTATTTGGTGGGACTTACGGAGAGTGTGGCCCAGTATCAGACTCCCGCAGCTCATCCAGTCGGAGTAGTTCAGCTAGTTGCCGCGGCATAGACACGTGACGGGTCAGCTATTTCTTTTGAGGCCTTGTGGAGATTGGAAAGGTTTACCAAGCTCTTCCCAGTCCATTTCAGTGGTGATACTTCATAGGATCCCCAGGAGTATCTTGGCAGCTCTCATGAGGTGCTTCAGAACATGGGTATATTAGAGACCAATGGGGTCGACTTTGTTGCATTTTAGATAACTAGATCCGCCAAGAAATGGTGGAGAGATTATTTGTTGGCCAAACCAGCTGAGTCGCCTACTCTTACTTGGGACCAGTTCTCCCATATATTCCTAGAGAAGTTTCTGCCTGTCACCTTGAGAGAGGAGCACCACCGTCAGTTCGAGCGTCTCCAGCAACAATATGATTTTTACTTAGTATGAGGCCCGTTTTATGGATTTGGCCCGTCATGTTTGATAGCTAGGAATTTTGACCTACTATTTACTCTTTTTTTCTTAGGTTTTGGGGCTAAAATACGTTAAACTAACTCAAGGTGCTTACTTGCAAGCTTTGGATCAAAATGAGGCAAAGAGGCCAAAACAAAAAGGAGTCAAACTTACACAAGCCATGAACTCAACAAAAGCGCTGACATGCTATGTTAACGCTGTAGCAGAAGCTTGACCTCTGAGGCGTAAATCTATCGGCGGCCACGAAAGGAAATTCAGAGAGATGGGTTTGGGTTTATGTGTAACCGCTGACAGTGAAATAAAAGAGCGGCTGCAAAACCATTGGCGCGACCGTTGCGGAAAATCTGCTGAGAGCGTAAATTAAAGATCAGAGAGCTCATAATCTTGGGCAATCACAAGAATGCTGTCAACGCTCAAATTGCGCGACCGCGTTATTTTCTGTCGCTGAGGCGACCCAAAATCCACTGGGAGCGAAAACATAGTTCAGAGAGTTCCCATGAGTTCTAATTGTGAAAAAGCACGGTCCGCACTTTGAATTGCGCGGCCGCGAAAGTTGATCCGCTGGGGTACCTGTTTTTCTGCTGGCTGCGGAACTTCATAGGGGCATTTTTGTCCAGTAATTTTGGATGTGTATAAATAGTTCTTTTTTACATTTTTAGGTCATCTTATGTTTTGTAGAGCTCGTGAGCAGCAGCCTTTTTCCCTTTTGAGTAATTTTAGATTAGCTTTAGCTCATAATCTTAGATTTTATCTTTGTATTTAACATTTATGGCTATAATTTCATCTACTCTTTTGATTTCTACCTTGAATATGAGTAGCTAGGGTTGTGACCCAACCCTAGTGTGGGTATCTAATGGGTCTTTAATTTTAGGGCTTCCTTGTTATTGGGTTAGTGATATTTAGCTTGTTTCATGCTTTATATATTGAGTTAGTGGTTGCAAACACCTATTCATGCCATTTTTACTAGGGTTGTTCTTGAGAAAGATGACCCAAGTCTAGGTAAAATAGGTTAACAAGGAATTTGAGTGAATTCAAGAGATTGATAGCCTTAATTAAAGGGTAAAACCTAGAGATAGTACTACCCGACTTGAACCAATTTCTCTTGCACTATGGAAACACCCAATTAGGCTTGAGAAAGCCAATTCGGGCAAAGTCACCCAAACTACCGAGAGGTATAGGGTGAGCAATTGAGTGTGAGGTTATATCACGAAACCAGGTACAACAAGGTTTTTCTATGTTCTAGATCCCATTAGATACTCGCCTAGGTGTAAGTCACTTCCCTAGTATCCCTTATAAATTGAGAAAACGCTTACAAAAAATATTGTACTTAGCTTAATCGTAGTAATAGTTAGTAATACAACTAGTGTAGAATCAAACCAACCTATGATTAGAAGAGTAATTAAAATAAAGATACATAACTAAGTCGGATAGGAACCCAACTCCAATATTCTAACTCCCTGTGGATTTCGATCCCGATCCTATCGAGTAAAAGCTACATCGACCCTGCCTTGACATTCTATAGTGGTGTAGGTAGGAACATATCACTTTTTGGCGCCGTTTCCGGGGAGTTAAATGGTGTTGGCTATCTATTTGATTAGTTGTGTGTATTGTTTTTATTTCCTTCTATTTTACTAACTTGTGTGTCTCAATTGCTTTAGGTACAAATGGCTGATCCTCTTAGAAATATTCCACTGGGGAGGATGTAGAAGATAATGTTGATGATGAGGTGCATCTAGTACCTCAAGCTCAAAGAAGAGGCCGTCAGGCCAATGAAAATATTCCAGACCCTCCCCCACCTCCTCCAAGAGCTGCTCCTTGGGTGCTTCCAAATGAAAGATATGCTAGTGCGATTGTCCCACCCCGAATCTGGGCGGGCAATTTTCATATTACAAATGTGATGTTGACTTTATTGGAGAATCGGGGATATTTCACAGGTGCTCCCCATTTGAATGCTTATAAACATCTAAAGGGATTTGTGGATACCTATTGGGGAAGCAAACACACAAACGTGTCAGAGGATGCTCTGAGGCTTAGACTGTTGCCTTTTTCTCTTAAGAGGGAAATAATTGGATTGGCTTGAATGAATCCCCAACCATTCTATCTCTACGTGGGATGAGTTGGCAGACCAGTTTATTGCCAAGTTTTTCTCGCCCGGACATATGGCAGCTTTAAGGGATGAAATCTTAGCATTCAAACAAGACCCAAATGAACCCCTTCATGAGATTTGGGAGAGATACAGAACGATGGTCAAGGAATGCCCCAATAATGACATGATATAAGCCATGCTCCAACAAATATTTTACCGGGGTATAAACACGACCAATCAATGCGTGGTCAACCAAATTAGCTGGGGGAAACTTCATGAAGCTGTCTTCTGATGAAGCCTGTGATATTCTTGATGAAATGGTTGACACTTCTTCAGCGTGGAAAAGTCGGGCGACCCGAATGTGATCAATCATCATAAGGAACTCCACGACCATGGACATGCCATTGCTGAGTTAACAACAACTATGAATCAACTTGCCAAAGCACATCATCAGCAAATCCAAGGACCAAAGCAAGTACATGTAATGGAAGGGGTCAATCTAATGGTCAACAGGCAAAGACAACGTGGCCAACAAATTCAAGGTAACAATGATCAAAGTGAGCAAGGTGTGAGTGGCTACAACAATGATGATTCATATGATGACCAGAGTGAGGATGTGATGTAGGCAAACAACTACCAAGGGCAGCGGAGCAATTCTCCAAACCAACAGTGGAGATCTCAAGGGAATAATTAGAATTGAAACAATCAAGGGCAAGGAAATTGGAATAACAACAACAACTCAAGCAATTGGGGGAATAATAATCAGAATTGGGACGACAACAACAATCGGAGTGGAAATAGAAATCGGGGGCCGGTCTTTCAAAGGCCCCCAATGTATCAACAACCCAACAATCCTCCTCTATATCAATCTCAAGGTCAAAGTTCATCAAGCAGTGATATGGGACGGATTCGAGAATATGTTTAAACAAATGATGCAGAGGACTGCCGATTCTGATGCTCAAATTGCCTCCCACACTACTTCCATCCGCAATCTTGAAGTCCAAATGGGGAAAATATTGCAAGAATTGAACACTCTCCCTAAGGGGGCACTACCTAGTTACACGGTAGTAAACCCGAAGGGAGGGAACAATAACAATATCGGACATGCAATGGCAGTGACCACAAGGAGTGGTCGAGGTGGTGATGCAAGTACCTCCAAGTAAAGGAGGGTTGTGTGTGATGATGATGAATCGCAACAAGATGATGTTCCTATACTGGTTGAGCAAGTGAGTGAAGATCCAGTGAATGGTGGAGAGAGGATTGACATCAATGACAATGAGGAGGAAACGCAAAATAACGTGAACCCGTCTAGGGAACACGTAATTGATATACCGGAGCTGGTTGTGCCAAAAGACAAGGCTCCCTTGCCTACGCCTCCTCCTCCTTATCCTCAGAGATTGGAAAAAAATAGAAGAGTGAAAATCAATTCAAGAAGTTTATCGAAATGATGAGAGTTTTTCTATCAACGTGCCATTAGTTGAGGCCCTTGAGAAAATGCCGGGATATGCCAAGTTTATGAAAGACTTGGTGACAAAGAAGAGATCCATGGAGTGGGAGACCATCAAAATGACCCACCAGGTTAGTGCCATTGTGCACTTGATGGCTCCCAAACTAGAAGATCCCGACGTATTTTCTATCCCTTGCACCATTGAAAGTGCGGATTTTGCAAAGGCATTATGTGATTTGGGTTCTAGTATCAATTTGATTCCTTACGCCGTCTTCAAAACTCTGGGTATTGGTCAACCACGAGCAATATCAATGAGATTAAAAATGGCGGATAGGACTATGAAGGAACCCCTTGGTATTATCGATGATGTTCTTGTGAGGGTCGACAAGTTTATCTTGCTTGCTGATTTTGTGATCCTCGATTATGATGTGGACTACGAGGTGCCTATAATCTTGGGAAGGCCATTCCTAGTTACCGGGAAAGCCTTGGTGGATGTTGAAGCCGGTGAGCTCCCCTACCGTATGGGCGATGAAAAGTTTTTCTTCCACGTGTGCAAGTCAATGAGGCAGCCAAATAGTATCGAGGTTTGCCCTTTCGTGGATTTAGTGACGGAAGTGACAATTGATGATACAAGCTCAATGATCAATGTGGAAGATCCCATGGAATCGGTCTTGTTGAACCATGAGGATGATGTGACAGATGGCTTGATTGAGTGCACTAATGCATTGCAAGGTATGGGATCCTATTCTTATGGACCCCGTAAGCTATCCTTGGACTTGGAAAATCGGAAGACTCCACCGACAAAGCCCTCGATCGAGGAGCCACCAACTTTGGAGTTGAAGCCTCTCCAATCACACCTCAGGTATGAATTCTTGGGTCCTTCTTCTTCATTACCTATTATTCTTTCATCTTGCTTAACCCAAGTGCAGGTAAACTCAACTCTTGAATTGCTCCAAAGGAGAAAGAAATAAATTGGATGGACCTTAGCTGATATTCGGAGCATAAGCCCCGCCTTTTGCATGCATAAAATTATTCTTGAAGATGATGCAAAACCATCTGTGGAACATCAACGGAGGTTGAACGAGGCAAATCAAGATGTGGTAAAAAAAGAGATAATCAAATGTCTTGATGCAGGGGTTATCTATCCAATCTCAGACAGGGCTTGGACTTCACCGGTGCAGTGTGTTCCGAAAATGGGGGTATGACCGTGGCGAAAAATGGAAAGAATGAGTTGATACCTACTCGGACTGTAACTGGTTAGAGGGTTCGTATGGACTACAGGAAGCTGAACAAGGTGACTCGAAAGGATCACTCTCCATTGCCATTTTTGGACCAGATGTTAGCAGATTTGCGGAGCGGGCCTTCTATTGTTTCTTGGATGGGTACTCAGGTTACAACTAGATTCTTCTAGCCCTAAAAGATCAGGAGAAAACTACCTTCACCTGCCCTTACAGGACCTTTGCATTCTCTAGGATGTCGTTCGAATTGTGTAATGGACCCGCTACATTTCAGCGGTGCATGATGGCCATATTTACGGACATGGTGGAGGACTTCCTCGAAGTCTTTATGAATGACTTTAGTGTGGTTGGAGACTCATTTGAAGACTGTTTGCAAAATCTTGATAAAATTCTAGCCTGGAGTGAAGAAACTAATCTTGTGTTGAATTGGGAAAAATGCCATTTTATGGTCGAGGAGGGCATTTTCCTCGGCCATAAGATTTCAAAAGATGGAATTGAAGTGGACAAGGCTAAGATAGAAGTAATCTCAAAGTTGCCTCCTCCGACTTCCATCAAGTGAGTTAGAAGTTCCCTTGGGCATGCGGGTTTCTACCGGAGGTTCATTAAAGACTTTTCCAAAGTGGTGAATCCCCTATGCAAGCTATTACAGAAGGATGCCAGGTTTGGTTTCAATGAAGAATGCATGAAGGCCTTTGAACTCTTGAAGTATAAATTAACCACCACTCCAATCATTACCGCACCAAATTGGAGCTCACCCTTTGAGCTTATGTGCGACGCAAGTGATGTTGCGATAGGAGCGGTCTTGGGGACACAGGTGAACAAGATATTTCATCAAGTGTTCTATGTAAGAAAAACTATGAATGATGCCCGGGTTAATTATACAGTGACAAAAAAGGAATTGTTGGCAATTGTGCCTGCGGAGAAATTTTGACCTTATCTCATCGGCGCAAAAGTGATTGTTCACACCGATCACGGTGCACTCCGGTATTTGATGACAAAGAAAGACTCCAAAGCTAGACTGATGAGATGGGTCTTGTTGCTTCAAGAATTTTACCTCGAGATTATTGACTGGAAAGGTAGTGAAACTTAGGCTGCAGATCATTTTTCCCGTCTAGAAGAGCAAGGGAGGCCAAAAGATGGTATTGAAATCAATGATACTTTCCCGGATGAGCAACTCCTCTCGGTCTCCATGAATGATATGCCTTGGTTTGTGGATATCGCCAATTTTCTTCTTGTCAGCATTGTCCCGTGTGATCTCTCTTCTAACCAAAGAAAAAAGCTCAGATGGGATAGTTTGGATTACTATTGGGATGAGCCTTACTTGTTTAAAATTTGTAATGATGGAGTGATTCGCCAGTGTGTCCCAGAAGAGGAACAAATGAGCTTGATTCTTGTCATTCCTCTCCCTACGGTGGTCATCATGGTGGGGCAAGGACAACTTCCAAAGTTCTAAGTTGTAATTTTTATTGGACAATAGTGTATAGAGATGCGAGTGAGCTTGTGAAGAGATGTGATGAGTGTCAAAGAGCGGGGGGAATATCAAAGAAGGATGAAATGCCCCTCACAATGATCCTTGAAGTTGACATATTTGATGTGTGGGGAATAGACTTCATGGGCCCTTTTGTTAGTTCGTTTGGCAATACCTATATTCTTGTGGTGGTTGATTATGTCTCAAAATGGGTTTAGGTCGTAACTTTTGCCAACAATGAAGCCCGGAGTGTAGTAGCTTTTCTCAAGAAGAACATTTTCACACGGTTTGGGATGCCTCGGGGAATTATAAGTGACGGGGGGTCTCATTTTTGTAATAGGGCTTTTGATACTTTGCTTGCTAAATATGGTGTAAATCACAAGGTCTCTACTCCCTACCATCCTCAAGCTAGTGGGAAAGTAGAGGTTTCATATAGGGAAATCAAGAGCATCTTGTCCAAGACTGTGAATGCCAATAGGACCGATTGGTCAAGGAAGGGGCTTATAGGACTGCATTCAGGACTCCGATCGATATGTCCCCGTACCGCTTGGTGTATGGTAAAGCGTGTCACTTGCCGGTTGAGCTGGAGCACAAAGCACTATGGGCCTTGAAAATGTTAAATCTTGATTGAGACATTGTAGCAAATCTCCGGGTTGAACATCTCAACGAGCTTGATGAATTTCGGTTTCGTACTTATTCAAGCTCATCATTGTACAAGGAGAAAATGAAATATTTGCATGAAAAGTATGCCAAAACAAGGAATTCAAAGAGGGCGATTTGGTCTTACTCTTCAACTCCTGGTTGCGTCTCATTCCGGGCAAGCTAAAATCCAAATGGAGTGGTCCCTTTGAGGTAGTGTTGGTAACACCTTTTGGTGCCCTTGATTTAAAGAACAAAAATGGTGAAATCTTTCGGGTGAATGGGCATCGTGTGAAGCACTAATTGGTAAAGTTTGAGGATAGACATGTGGTGGCTTTGATAAAGTTCAATTGATGATGGTAACCTGCGTCATGTCACGGCGTTAAATCAGGCGCTTCTTGGGAGGCAACCCAAATGACTTTTCTTTCTTTTTCTTTTTTCTTCTTCTTAGATTAGTCTCTTTTGAACTAACTGGTTGTGAGATTTTTGTAGGACTTGTTTGATGCAGTTAGAACACAAACTGGAAAAATTGGAAAAATTTACACAAAACCGTTGCCGCACTCCAAATTCTGCGGTCAGCAGTGGCAGTAACGCGGGAGCGGATTTGTTCCGCGGACGTGGACTCGTGAACCGTAAAACTTCAACTCTCTGAAGTTTTTTCCGCGTCCGCGTTCAATATTTTGCTAACAGCGGCCATATTCCGCGGCCGCAATCAAATTTTTGCTGACAGCGGAATTGATACAGCCTCAGTTTCACAAAAGGTGAAAAGCACGGTCATCGGTGGAATTTTGCTGCCGGGATAGGTAAGGCGCTGTGGGACCTAGGGTTCAGTATAAATATAAAGGGCCTAACACTTTTACACTTTTATCACCTTATCACAGACCCCGTTTACTGTTCATAATACTCCTTCTGTGCATCAACTCCATTTAATCTAACAAGTCTTCATCCTACATCAAATCTAGCTATTGGTATGCTCAATTCCTTGATTATAATTTTAGATTTTTCTTCTTTTGTTTACTCCTTCTTAATATTTTTCTTTTTAGTTGGGGTATTATAGACCTAAATCAAAAGCATGCCTAACCAAGTGATAAAATAAATGGGTATTGATTTTATGTTGCCTAATAGGGATTTGGGTGTTAAATTTTACTTGATTTTTGCCTAAATGTTATGAGATTTGATAAAACCTAGTTCATGAAATTGGTCCAGTGCCCGTTCATTTTAAATTCCGCTGCCGCGGCCCATATTCTGCGGTCAGCGGAATGTTGCTTTTAAAGAGTTCTGTATACATCATTTTGTGCTGCAGTGGTAATAATTCCACTGTTAGCGGAAACATTCCGCGACCGCGGACAGGGGAAATCAAGTTCAGAGAATGGTCAAAAGAATTCCACAGCCGCGTTCGTTATTCCGCTGACAGCGGTGTAACTTTATCGATCGCTCTTCATTTTCTTCGGTCAGTGGTATGTTACTTCAGAAAGTGGGTAGTCTGATCCACACCTTTTCGCTGCAGCGCCCAATTTTCCGCCGTCAGCGGTGGGCACAGTGGTTCCTTTTCCCTGACAGCAACTCTGCTGTTTATACTTCTGCAATTTATCTCTGTTTACTGATTGCCAAATGCTAATAAGCTTTCATTGATCATGTTTTGCAGACAATGGTTCGATCGAGAGGAGGCCAGGATAAACAACTCGGAAGGGGAGATTCCTCTCGGGGACAGGGAAGGGGCAAACAACAAGCAGCTCCCCTAGTCCCGAGAAGGACAATCGACAACAAGTAGTCTATTCGGAGGCCCACTCCACATACCTCACAGACTAGCAAGTATGTCCCTTCTCAGGAAATTCCGGAGGGGGATACTGGACCAGCTTATGAGGAGGCACAGTCCCAGCCCTGGCGTCTTATAAATGAGTCCACCTCATTATCCGGCTCTTCGTATAGCTTGGGACTTAGTTATACTCCACCTCCTCCGGCCCACGGTGCAACAACTCCATCCATCACACCTGCCTCATTAGATTTAGACAGTGATGATGATGCCCCAGATGATGGTAGGGGTGGTGATACTCAGACCGGGGGGCTTAGAGAGGTCTCAGAATTCGATAGTTTGGCAGGACCGATTCGTGAATGAAAAATCTTATCACAAGTTCAGAGAGTTGTGGCCTCTGAGGTCACTCACACTGGAGAGAGCGTTCATTGAGAGGGATCTTCTACCCCATAACCCAAATGTAAAAAGGCAATTCAACGAGAGGGTGGGGTGGAAGTTCTTCACTGGCAGCTTGCCAGAGGCCAATGAATTTGTGGTCAAAGAGTTCTATGCCAATGTCGCCCACATCAAGCAGGGCTTATACCTGACCAAAGTCCGCAACAAGAAGGTTCTATTCAATGGACAAGCTTTCAATCATTATGCGAGGTTCAATGAAGAAGCTGAGACTCTTTATCTAGAGAAGGTGCAGCTAGATGAGTGAGCTCACCCGTGGCTGGCCTCCATGATTGCTATTCCTGACACTACTCCAGCGTGGCTGGCAGCAGGGTTTCCTATCTTGAGGAACACTTTGAGTTTCGAGGCAAAGGGTTGGGCCACATTAGTATGCAACAAGATAGACCCCACCACTCATGATAGTGACATGCCTCTTTCTCGTGCTCTTATTGTGGAGGCGATTATGGCAGGGTTCCCGATTAATGTCGGAAATTTCATGGCAAGGGTAATCAACAAGACGATCCAAAAGAATGAGCATTCATATCCCTTCCCAAACTTCCTTACTATGTACTTCCAGGACCAGGGAGTAAAGGGAAGGGTTTATGACACCAAGGTGAAGCTAAAGTTGCCTTTTTCATGGTACAATTTGAAAGGCTCGGACAACCCCAAGGCCAAGAGCAAAGCCACCGCTCCTACAGGTTCAGAGCCACCTACTGCTGAGAGGTCCTTTGCTGCTATGCCACACTCCCTCCGGACCATCTGCCTCTGTTCCTGCCTCAGTTCCCTCCTCTTTAGCATACCCTAAAACTTCTCCGAGGGTAAACCAGACATTGGAAGGTATCAACAATTGGCTGCAGGCAGCTTCATCAAAGTTATCTGACCTATCTACTGTCGTTGCAGCCCAGGCAGCCCCAACCCAATCCAGTTTCCTCCATCATTAGGGGAAACTTTGAAGAGCTTAGTATACAACCAAAATAAGATATTGGAGTCCATGGGCGCACAGGATAAGGAAATCAAGTCCTTGGATAAGGCGGTGAAGAAGATGAAGAAAAGCCAAGATGAGCTGAAGAAGGAAGTGGCCAAGCTCACTACAGCGAGGGATATCCCCCTTGATCTACTCATAGGAGTGCCTGCCCCTGGAGCTCAGCCAGCTCAGCCATCTCAGATGCCAGAGTAGGAGGATTGAGGAGAGAGGTGATTACCCATACAGATGATATGGAGATCCAGCTGGAGGAGCACGAGGGAGATGCATCTACTCAGCACGAAGTTCCTGTCATAGTTCCATCCATTGATCCTACCATTGCCAGTAACCCAGCCCCGAGGCAGACAGAGGCACCTTAGGGAGTTTTCTTTACTCCATACCCTTTCCCCTACTCTATTTTTTCATTTAGCATTAAGGGCAATGCTAATTTTTATTTGGGGGTGGCGGCCTCATTTGGTGATTGAGACATTTGAATGATTTTTTGTCTGTAATAACTCTCAATCCTGTTTTATTTTCTTTATTTACATTCCTCGTACTATAGTTCCACACTTTTTTATCTTTGGTATGTATATAAAGTTTCCTTTTTTATGTATATATTCATCCCCCTCTTATGTATATTCGTCTTAATCCCCTATTGTACATATTCATTTTTACTTTCCGCATTTTTACTCTATAATAATTTTCCTTTATAGTTTAGCTTCTTATTTGCTTTAGTAGATTTTTTTGAACTTATAGCTTCTTTTTACTATTTTTGTTATCAATAAGCCTTTGGTTTTCTTAATGCCACGGTTCTTTCCAAGGGCAAAATTTGTGTGAACCGGGTATCTCTTCCCTACGATGGATGGCGTGATGACCTTCTTAAGGGATTGAGTATGTTTTTGTTTTTCTTTTAGTTGATAGTAATGAATAAATGTGACTCGAGTAAGCTCCACTTAGAACCAACATATTTACCTTTGCCCTCATGGTTAGAGACAAGTTGTAGACGAGTCTAGCTCTAGTTGTGACTCTTAGAATCTTGAGTTGTCTAAAACTGTCATCAAGTGGTGGTTGTAGCCATATGTGAGTTTTCAATCTAAGATAAGGTTGTTATGGTCCCTCAACTCTATTCTCTTTTAACAATCATGTGGCTTGAGAGGTGAGGTTTTGAATTGCTATCCCAAGTGCCGTGCCAACAAGTCTAACTTGCCCCAAATATTTTTCTAGGCAAAATTCTAAGTGTAGCTCGACTTGAGAAGTGATTATAGGCTCTCCTTGGTCCCATTTGAATTTGAAAACTTCCATAGCCTACCATTATAATATCCCTGGTCAACCCCTTTGAGCCTAAGCCTTTTCGTTCAAAAACCGCATTAAAAGCCTTCATCCGTTCTTAAATGACCCTCTCTTGGCACCCAATATTCCTGAGCATTCATGATGAACAGTAGTCAAAAACATAAGTTTGGGGGAGAGACAAAGAAGTGCAAATTGATGAAAGGTTCAAATAACAAAAAGAATTGATGAAAAGGAAAAGCAAGAAAAAGGATGAAAAGCAAAAAAATAAACATGCCAAAAAAAAAAGTGAAGGTTGAAAGGATTCAATGAAACAATGTTGAAAGGTTGGGAATGGTGAGAAAAGGAGAAAAATGAGCGTCAAATAGTAGAAAGAGCGACAATGTGTCTCTCTAAGTCCCCCAAAGAAGGAGAAAATCACTCAAAGAGTCAAGAAAACATGAGTCAAATTGTATAAATGGAGTGCTTAAGGAAAGATGATAGAATTATAGTTCATTATGTCCGAATTTGATTCAAAAAGCCTTCATTACATCCTGTTAAAGCCCTATAGCATCTCAAGTTGAGTGAGCTTACATTAGTGGTGATTCACATGAGGGGCAAGCCTATGGTACTTAGAGCCGGACTTGTGGTATTCTTTTGAGAGCGATGAGCGCCTTCTTGATAATCCCGGTTTTGAGCGTACATTCTATAAGGTGAGATGAGCTCATGGAGAATAGAGGAGAAAGAGTCTGGGATCTACAGTGACCTACGTGAGAGAGCGAATCTCTTTGATGAATTGAGTCAACTCTTGAAGCTTTTGTGTCACATTAGATCTATGGGACTCAAAAAGACATTGCATAATGTTGTCAATAATGCATTTGTGTGAGGGTAATTGTTAGTCCCAATTGAAGCCTGATGAAGTTACTTTAAGACAACTAAAATTCTGCTTTTTTTTTCTTGTGGAGGTGGGAATTACCTTGTTTGCTTGAGGATGCAAAAGCTTAAGTTTGGGGGAGTTGATAACTAGGGATTTTGACCTACTATTTACTCACTTTTTCTTAGGTTTTGGGGCTAAAATGCATTAAGGTATTCCCGAAAACTAACTCAAGGTGCTTACTTGCGGTATTGGATCAAAATGAGGCAAAGAGGCAACAAACTTAAAAAGGAGCCAAATGTGCACAAGCCGTGAACTCAACAAAAGAGCTGACATCGTTCTTTTAACGCTGTAGCGGAAGCTTGACCGCGGAGGCGAAAATCTATCGGTGGCCGTGGAAGGAGATTCAGAGAGATGGATTTGGGCTTATGTGGAACCGCTGACAGCGAAATAGAAGAACGGCCCCAAAACCATTGGCGCGGCCGCGGCCGAAAATCCGCTGAGAGCGAAAATTAAAGATCAGATAGCTCACAATCTTGGCCAATCACAAGAACACCGTCAGCGCTCAAATTGCACGGCCGCGTTATTTTCTGCTGCTGAGGTGACCCAAAATCCGCTGGGAGCGGAAACATAGTTCAGAGAGTTCCGATGAATTCCAATTGTGAAAAAGCGCGGTCCACACTTTGAATTGCGCGACTGTGAAAGTTAATCTGCTGGGGCGCCTGTTTCTCCGCTGACAGCGGAACGTCCGTAGGGGCATTTTTGTCCAGTAATTTCGGCTGTGTATAAATAGTTCTTTTTCACATTTTTAGGTCATCTTACGTTTTGTAGAGATCGTGAGCAGTAGCCTTTTTCCCTTTTGAGTAATTTTAGAGTAGCTTTAGCTCATAATCTTAGATTTTATCTTTGTATGTAACATTTAGGGCTATAATTTCATCTACTCTTTTGATTTCTACCTTGAATATGAGTAGCTAGACCCATTAGCTAGGGTTGTGATCCAACCCTAGTGTGGGTATCTAATGGGTATTTAATTTTTGGGCTTCCTTTTTATTGGGTTAGTGATATTTAGCTTATATCATGCTTTATATATTGAATTAGTGGTTGCAAATACCGATTCATGCCTTTTTGAGTAGTTTTTTTCTTGATAAAGATGACCCAAGTCTAGGTAAAATAGGCTAACAAAGAATTGGAGTGAATTCAAGAGATTGATAACCCTAATTAAAGGGTAAAACCTAGAGATAGTACTACCCGACTTGAGCCAATTTCACTTGCACTATGGAAACACCCAATTAGGCTTGAGAAAGCCAATTCGGGCAAAGTCACCCAAACTACCAAGAGGTATAGGGTGAGCAATTGAGTGTGAGTTTATATCACAAACCCAGGTACAACAAGGTTGTTCTAAGTTCTAGATCACGTTAGATACTTGCCTAGGTGTAAGTCACTTCCCTAGTGTCCCTTATAAATTGAGAAAACCCTAACCAAAAATATTATGCTTAGCTTAATTGTAGTAATAGTTAGTAATACAACTAGTGTAGAATCAAACCGACCTATGATTAGAAGAGTAATTAAAAGAAAGATACATAACTAAGTCGGATAGGAACCCAAGTATAATATTCTAACTCCTTGTGGATTTCGATCCCCATCCTATCGGGTAAAAGCTACATCGACCCTGCATTGCCATTCTATAGTGTTGTAGGTAGGAACCGTTCAATGCTCTTCTTCTGCTTCCCACCGAGAGAGGGTGAGGAGGTTTATTGACGAACTTGCTCAGCCTATCAGATTGCAGATGGCTAAGGAGAATGGGAGTGAGATTTCTTTTTAGGCAGCTGGCAATGTCGCCAGGCGAGTCAAGATGGTTCTTGCACAGGGAGGTCAGGGGTCTGACAAGAGACCTCGTCATTCTGGTGGGTTCGGCGACGCCTCATCGGGAGGTAGGGGTACTTTTGGTAGAGGCCATTCTCCCTGGCCGTTCCATTCAGAGCTTCAGGCATCCCACAGTGCTTCAGGGAGTCGTGGTCCTTATGTGCCTCCTTCTGGGAAGCCAACCTACAGTGCAACACTAGCTCCTATTAGTGCACCTCCTATTCAGAGTTATTACCGTGGTCAGCCGGACCATTTGGGTCAATCTCAGTTTCCACAGCCACAGTATCAAGACGGATGCTTCGACTGTGGTGGTTATGGGCATATCAGTTGGACCTGTCCGAGACTATTGGGTGTTCCGTCACAGCATCGGGGTTCTCCTTCCATGGTTATGGCACCAGTTACGACACCGCCTGCTCAGCCATCCAGAGGCAGGGGTCAGGTAGCCAGAGGTAGGGGCCAGGCCGTTAGAGGTGGAGATAAGACCATTAGAGGTGGAGGCCCGCCAGCTAGAGGTCGTCCCAGGGATATGGTTCAGAGTGGTAGGGCCCAACCCCGATGTTATGCTTTTCCATCCAGGTCTGAGTCTCAGTCATCCAATGCTGTTATTACATGCATTTTTTCAGTTTGAAGTAGAGATGCTTCAGTTCTATTTGATCTGGGGTCTACTTACTCCTACGTGTCATCCTATTTTGCTTCATATTTGGTTGTGCCTCGTGATTCTTTGAGTGCCCCTATATATGTGTCCACACTTGTGGGGGATGCTATTATTGTAGATCATGTGTATCGTTTGTTTGTGGTCACTACTAGGAGTCTTGAGACTAGTGTAGATCTTCTACTCCTCGATATAGTTGATTTTGATGTTATATTGGGTATGGATTGTCTGTCACCTTATCATGCTATATTGGACTGTCACGCTAAAACGGTGACCTTAGCCTTGCCGAGGTTTCTTCTATTTGAGTGAAGAGGGATTCGTGGCCATTCTACCAGCAGGGTTATCTCTTATATGAAGGATCGACATATGGTCAAAAAGAGGTATTTGGCTTATTTGGCTTATGTTCGTGATTCTAGTGCATAGGTTCCTTCCATGGATTCCGTGCCAGTTGTTTATGAGTTTCTAGAGGTATTTCCTGCAGACCTGCCGGGGATGCCGCCCGACAGGGATATTGATTTCTATATTGATTTGGCTCTGGGACTCAGCCTATTTCCATTCTGCCATACCGTATGGCCCCACCAGAGTTGAAATAATTAAAGGAACAATTGCAGGATTGGCTTGATAAGGGCTTCATTAGATCTAGTGTCTCGCCCTGGGGTGCACCGATGTTGTTTGTGAAGAGGAAAGATGGGTCTATGAGGATGTGTATAGATTATTGGCAGTTGAACAAAGTCACCATCAAGAACACGTATCCATTGGCGAGGATTGATGACTTATTTGATCAGCTTCAGGGTGAAAAGGTGTTTTCAAAGATTGATTTAAGTCGGGCTATCATCAGTTGAGAATTAGGGCATCCGATTTCCCTAAGACAGCTTTCCAAACTTGTACAGGCATTATGAGTTTCTAATGATGTCTTTTGGGTTGACAAATGCCCCAACAACATTCATGGATTTGATAAACCGAGTGTTCAAGCTTTATTTGGACTCCTTTATAATTGTGTTTATTGATGACATATTGATCTACTCCCCCAGTTGAGAGGAGCATGAGAAGCACCTTAGGATTGTGCTTCAGACTCTAAGAGACAGGCAGTTGTATGCTAAATTTTTGAAGTGCGAGTTTTGATTGGATTCAGTCACTTTCTTGGGCCACGTCGTATCAGCAGAGGGCATTCAAGTAGATCCTAAGAAGATTAAGGCTATCTAGAACTGGCCTAGATCCACTTTCGCCACGGAGATTAGAAGTTTTTTGAGTTTGGCGGGCTGTTACTGTCGATTTGTGGAGAGGTTCTCATCTATAACAGCCCTATTGACTAGGTTGACCCAGAAGGGTGCCCCATTCAGATGGTCAGACGTGTGTGAAGCGAGCTTTTAGAAGTTCAAGACAGCTTTGACTACAACACTAGTGTTGGTGTTTCCCTCAGGTTCAGGATCTTACACGGTATATTGTGATGCTTCCCGTGTTGGGATCGGTGTAGTATTGATGCAGGAGGGCAGGGTGATTGCATATGTTTTGCGGTAGTTGAAGGTTCATGAGAAGAATTACCCTGTCCATGATTTAGATTTGGCAACCATTTTTCATGCGTTGAGGGGCGTGTCGTGTGAGGTTTTCACGGATCATCGCATCCTTCAGTATTTGTTCAAGCAAAAGGATCTCAATTTGAGGCATAGGAGGTGGTTGGAGCTATTTAAAGACTATGATATCATCATCTTGTACCATCCCGGGAAGGACAATGTGGTGGCCGACACATTGAGTAGGAAGGCAGCAAGTATGGGAAGCCTTGCATTCTTTCCAGTCGGTAAGAGGCCGATAGCATCAGATGTTCAGACTTTGGCCAACCAGTTTGTGAGATTGGATATTTCAGAGCCCAATCGTGTTCTAGCTTGAAAAGTCGCTCGGTCTTCCTTGTTTGAGCGTATCATAGATCGATAGTATGACGACCCTCATTTGTTGGTCCTTAGGGAAAGGGTGCGACACGGTGGTGCCAAGCAGGTGACTGTTGGAGATGACAGAGTCTTGAGGATGCAGGGTCGTGTTTTTCTGCCTAATGTGGATGAACTTCGTAAGTTGATTCTTGAGGAAGCCCACAATTCCCGGTATTATATTCATCCGGGCGCCCCCAAGATGTATCAGGACTTGCGGAAGCATTATTGGTGGAGGAGGATGAAGAAGGATATAGTTTCTTATGTAGCCCGGTGCCTAAATTGTCAGCAAGTAAAGTATGAGCATCAGAGACCCGGTGGTTTGCTTCACAGATAGAGATTCCTGAGTGGAAGTGAGAGCGTATCACTATGGACTTCGTTGTTGGGATCCCACAGACTCAGAGGAAGTTCGATGCTGTTTGGTTCATTGTGGACAGGCTGACTAAGTTAGCGCACTTCATTCTTGTGGCAGTCAACTATTCTTCAGAGTGGTTGGCAGAGATTTACATTCGTGAGTTCGTCCGTCTTCACGGTGTGCCAATGTCTATCATTTCTGATCGAGGTACGCAGTTCACCTCGCACTTCTGGAGGGCAGTACAATGTGAGTTTGGCACACGGGTTGAGTTGAGCACAACATTTCATCCTTATACGGACGGACAGTCCAAGCACACTATTCAGATCTTGGAGGATGTGCTCCGCACATGTGTCATAGATTTCGGAGGATCGTGGGATTCATTCTTGCCCCTTGTAGACTTCGCCTACAACAACAACTTCTAGTTGAGCATTCAACTGGCCCCCTATGAGGCATTATATGGTAGGCGGTGTCGGTCACCAGTTGGGTGGTTCAAGCTGGGGGAGGCTCGATTGTTGGGTACTGATCTAGTACAGGATGCCTTGGATAAGGTCCAGATTATTCAGGATCGACTTCGCACAGCTCAGTCCAGGCAGAAGAGTTATGCCGACCGTAGAGTTCGTGATGTTGCATTCATGGTCGGGGAGAGAGTGTTGCTCCGGGTATCACCCATAAATGGTGTCATGAGCTTTGGAAAGAAGGGAAATCTGAGCCCTAGGTGTATTGGACCTTTTGAGATTCTTGAGAGAGTGAGAGAGGTGGCTTATAGGCTTCCGTTGCCTCCGGGGTTATCAACAGTTCATCTAGTGTTCCATGTGTCCATGCTCCGGAAGTATCACGGTGATCCGTCCCACGTGTTAGATTTCAGCAGTGTCCAGTTGGACAAGGATTTGACTTCTGGGGAGGAGCCAGTGGCTATTGTAGCCCGACAGGTTCATCAGTTGAGATCAAAGAGTTATCCTTCAATCCGAGTGCAGTGAAGGGGTTAGCCCGTCGAGGCAGCTACTTGGGAGTCCGAGTCTGACATGTGGCGTAGATATCCCCACCTATTCACCAGTTCATGTACTTTTTTATGTTCGTTCAACAAACGATTGTTTTAGAAGTGGGTGATGGCCCGATAGGTCATATTATGATTTAAACCTAATTCTGTGGTCCGAAACCTTTAAAAGTAATGTTTTAGCTTTTCTCAATTTGCGTGCGCAGTCCGGGCATCTTTCCAGAAAGCTTTTATGTTAAAACTAATAAAAATAAGAAATTTTGCCTAAAAAATTCATTTGAGTTGAGTTCGATCAACATTTTTGGTAAACGGACCATGATTTATGTGATGGTCCCGGTGGGTTCGTATCGTGATTTGGGACTTGGGCCTATGCTCGGAATCAAAATCGGAAGTCCCTAGCTCGAGATATCAGACTATGTCGAAATTTGAAAGTTAAAAGCTTAATGAAATTGAAGTGTTTTACCAAATTTTGACTTTTTCAATAACAGGTCCGTATTTTGATTCCGGAACCCGGTATAGGTCCAATAACATATTTATGACTTCTCTACGAAATTTGGTGAAAAACGGAGTTGATTTGACGTTATTCGGACATCCGTGAAAATAGGAATTTCAAAGTTTTCTTGTAAATTTCATGTGATTTGGGGTTCAATTTGTAGTTCTAGGTGTTATTTTGGCGATTTGATTGTGCGATAAAGTTTGTATGGTGTTTTTAGACTTGTGTGCATGTTTGGTTTGGTGCCCCGAGGGATCGGGTGAGTTTTGGATAGGCTACAAAGTGAATTGAACTTAGAAAATTTGCTAGTGTGCTTCAGTTCTTGTTGCAGGCCTCTAATCTCGCAATAGCGAGATCAAGCTTCGCATTTACGACTATTTTTTGGTTTGCATTTGTGACCTACTCATCGCATTTGTGAAGAGTAGTTGTGGAGGCCAATGTTCGTAATTGCGAACAATCTCGCAATTGCGATGGGAGCTGGGGAGGGGTACTCTTCGCATTTGCGATCACATGGTCGCATTTGCAATCTTTCCCATGTATGCATTTGCGAACTATACCTCACATTTGCGAAAAATGCATAAGTGAGAAGGGGTTTACATTTCTGTTGCTTGCTTTGCATTTGCGAAGCCCAGGTAACATTTGTGACATCTGCAGTTGGATAAATAAGACTTAGACGAGATTTTTCTTCCATTCTTCAAATTTTCAAATCCTAGAACCCTAGAGGCAATTTTTCCAAGATCATTTCTTCCCCAAAACTTTGGTAAGTGATCCTAACCCACTTTCTTTCAATTACCCATCACATTTCATGAATTTTCAACCTAAAATCTAGGATTTCCATAGTAGAAATTGGAGGTTTGGGTAGAATTAAGGATATTTGGGAAATTAGGATTTAGACCTCAAATTGAGGTCAGATTTAAAAACTAATTTGATAATCGGGCTCGGGGGGTGTATGTGTGAGTAGGTTTTGGTCCGAACCTTGAGTTTTGACCTAGTGGGATCGGGGTCGATTTTTGACTTTTTGGGGGAAGTTTGGGAAATCAAAATTTATTCATTATAATTGATTCCTTTAGCAATACTTGATGTTATTGAGTTAATTTTGGCTAGATCCAAGTGGTTTGGAGGTGGATTCCAGAGGAAAATCGGTAATTGAGCATCGAGTGTTTTGTGGAGCGAGGTAAGTGTTGTGTCTAACTTTGACCTGAGGGATTAGGAACTCTCGACCTATTTGCTATGTGAAATTCATGTGGGCGACGTATATGTGAGGTGACAAGTACTTATGAGCCGCCAAGTTATCTATTTTTTCCTTTTTCCTTCTCGTTCTTCTCATATTGTCTTTTTCCCGGCCTTAACTGTTACATGCTTTAGTTGTATTCCCAAGCCTAATAGCTACTTGTTAGACATTGTTTCCCTTTATTGAAGTTATTAGTTATTCCATAGCTTCATTGTCTCCTATTATTTGCTCAAGTTGGTTTATCGGTGCTTTTATGGTAAATTCTGGATTGTTCTCGCTGAGTAGTATTACTTGTGTGAATTTTCATAGTGTACAAGCCTCTCATTTGCTTTTGTTTGAAGTTTAAGTATTGTGAAGGGTTTTGTGATTTGAATTGTGAAATTTCTGTACTTATTGAGTAATTGATATTGCTATGGTGGGATCGGGTTGTGCGCCGCAACATGTGGAATAAGGGTGATATATTGAGGAGGAATAAGGGTGATATATTGAGGAGGAATAAGGGTGAATTGATATTGTATGGTGTGATCGGGTTGCATGCATCAACATGTGTAATAAGGGTGGATTGTGGTGGGATAAGGGTGAACTGTGATTGCAATTATTGTGATATAGTGGGATTTGGTTGCACGCCGCAACAATTTTATTTATATTTTGTTATTTATGTTATTAAGAGGAAATAAGGGAGGAATGCGATATGTACGGGGGATCGGGTTGCGCGCTGCAACAACCTATATGTTTATACTTTTCCTTGATTGTGTTAGCTGTACGGTAGTCTTAAATTGCACATAAAGATTGGTAGTAGCTTAACACTGATGAAATACTTTGAGAACTGTATTTACTTCTTGGAAGTTACTGCTTTATTTTATTATGTATTCCTTTTTGCTTTTATTATATATTATATGCAGATTATATTATGAGTGCCCCGCCGTAGCCTTGTCACTCTTTCATCGAGGTTACGCTCGGAACTTACCAGTATAGGGTCGATTGTACTGATACTACACTCTGCACTTCCTGTGCAGATTTTGGAGCTGGTCCGAGCTAATCGAGAGGTTGGCTGTAGGATTCACTTGCTAGGAGACCCAAGGTAGTCCTGTTGGCATTTGTAGGCCCTCGTATCCCCTTCTATACCTCATACTTTACTGTTTCTTTAGTTCACAAACAACTGTAATTCTTTCGGACAAATACTTGTAGTAAAATCTTAGAATGTTCGTTAATTGTGACTCTGGATTCTAGGTAGTAGTGGCATATATTTGAAGATGTTATATATATTTCCGCATTCATTTCGACTTGTTATATCTTGCTTATTGTTAATCATTTAAATGTAAACGAATTGGCTAATAAATCTCTAATGTTGGCTTATCTAGCAAGTGTAATGTTAGGCGCCATTACGGTCCCGACGGTGGGGATTACAGGTTGTGACAGGTCTATGATTCACTCTCCACTCATGTATATAAGGCCTCAAAATCAGAAATTTGGCCCCCATTTTTTCCCCCTATTTTCTTTCCTTCTTTCTTTCTCCTCCCTCTCTCCTCTCTCTCTTTCCATATCCCCCTGCTTCGCCCAGTGTCGCGCACCATAAATCTCTCATTGGTGGCGGGCGTTGTCCAAACCACCCCAAAATTTTACCATTTCTTCTTATCAACCTCCTCTCCGTGAATTCAAGCCTCATATCCTCCAAATCTCCACCAATATCCGTAGATCTAACCCTAACCGAAACCTTAGACGCCCTAAATTTTCTTCTTTCTTTCTCAAATTCATGGCAAATTTGACCACCTCACCACACAAATATTTACATAAACATGGAGATCTCAAGGAGATCTATACTTTCCCTTAAGATCTATCCCAATACGCAGCACCATCACCGGCCAACCACCCTCACCACCTCCTTCCACCACCACTGCCGCTGTTCACTCTTCTTTCCTTCTGCCTCTATTAACTCATCACCACTGCCCAACCACACCACACCAATTTACTCATATGGACCTTTGTTTTAAAAAATATTAAACCCAAAGACACCCTTTCCGTTTGGTACAACGCCGAGTTTATTGAATTTAGCATCTGCCAAAATGAAACGAGCGTTTCAAGGTTGGACATCCACCACTTGGCATTCTCGACATCATCTCGTTTCTCGATTCGCTGTCAAATGTCCCAGAGCTTGGTATAAACTCAAATCTTAATCCTTTCATTTGAGTTTTTGATTTTCTGTTTGCCCGTCATTTGTTTGTAGTTTTGTTATAATTTTGTTTATTGATTGTTTCAGTTAGCTCTCAATCTAATTTCTAATATTTTGTTTTTTAATAAGTTTGTATCACTGTTGACGTATTTTTGCTTTGCTTTATGTCGTTAAGTTCTGATTTTAGGTTAGTGTTTCTGATATTCGTTTTGGTTTAAGAGGATTAGTTTTAAGTAATTCATGGTTTAATACATGTTGCTTGCTAGGTTTCAATCTTGAAGATTTGGTTCTCATTGTCGGTTAATAGTTCAATCAATTAATTAGTTTCTAGTTATTTGTTTTTGAGTAAGTGGTTTGGTACTTATATTGATAAAATCTTAAGGATAGATTGGTGTAATCATGAAATATGGTGTATAATAGGTTGCCTTTTTACTAGTAGGGTGGCTGAAAATATTTTTTTTTCTCCATAATTCTTCCATAGCAGTTTTTAGGCTATCCTTTCACCTTTTGGATAGCCCTTGGGCAGTGTTTTGGCACACAAAGTGAGTCTATTTGGACAGATTTTTGGTTCACCAAAAATCTGTCCAAAAAGTGACTTTCTTTGCCTACTTAAAAAGCTGCTCTTTCCTCACTTCACATACACACTCTAACACATTACATTCATCTCTAGAGCTTCTTAAACATACAAAAACTTGAGAAATAAAATCAGCAACTGAACATAATGGAAGTAAGCTAAAATTATGAGCTTTGTTAGTGGTTTTTAGGGTGAAATCTCTTTCAGAAAGATAAGTCTTTTAGAGTTGGTTGTGGGCTTCTACTCTAAGATTTTCTAGGTTGTCTTAACATAATTTCTGCTGCTGCTTCTGCTATTTCAGTGTTTTTTTTTTCCGGCAAACCAAGTAATTTCTAAATCCTTTGCTTTTTTGTAGATTTGTTGAAGATAATTAGAAAAGTTTGAACCTACTTCTGTAACGACCTCACCGGTCATTTTGAGAATTAGCGTCTCGTTTGGCGTAAGGTCTCAAGAAGCTTTGTATAATGTGTCATGACTTGCGTGTGTGGTCGAGTTCGAATTTCGGATGATTCAAGATTTAATTGGAAGAAGGATTTTTGTTTTAGAAGCTTAAGCAGTAAGACTTAACCGGAGTTTTTAAATTTTATGTAGATGACTCCGAAGTGGCATTTTGATGATTCCAGTAGCTTCGTATGATGATTATGGGCTTAGGCGTGCGTCTGAATTTGGTTTTGGAGGTCTGTAGGGTAATTTGATGCATTTTGGTGAAAACTGGAAAGTTAAAGTTTTGAAAGGTTAAGAGGTTTGACCAGGAGTTGAGGCTCGGATTGCGATTCCGGGAGTTGGATTAGCTTCGTTATGTCTATTGGGACTTGCATGAAAAATTTGACGTCATTCCGGATTGATTTAATATGGT
Source organism: Nicotiana paniculata (assembly GCA_005239505.1). Classification (NCBI taxonomy): domain Eukaryota; kingdom Viridiplantae; phylum Streptophyta; class Magnoliopsida; order Solanales; family Solanaceae; genus Nicotiana; species Nicotiana paniculata. The sequence continues at coordinate 29,365 of ML343338.1, forward strand.
TCGGCACGAGTTTTGGAAGTTGGAAAATTTGAAAGTTCATAAGTTCGATTCGAGGTGCGATTCGTAGTTTTGACATTGTTTGATGTGATTTGAGGCCTCGAGTAGGTCCGCGTTGTGTTATGGAACTTGTTGGCATGTTCGGACGGGACCCCGGGTGTGTTTCGGATCATTTGGATCATGTTGAGTTTGGGCAGGGGACTGGTGTGGTCATATCTGCAGGCATACTGATTGCAGGTGCGGAGGAGAAGGGGCGCAAATGCGGAGCATGGCTGGAAGGGGGAAGACCGTTGCAGCGCATATTTGGGCGCACCTGCGGATTCACAGGTGCGGGATGGTGAGCGCAGAAGCACATATGCTGTCGCAGAAGCGACTTTGGCTGAGGCAAGGCATTTTCGCAGAAGCGGATAAATTTCCACAGAAGTGGTCATCGCAGAAGCAACCTGCTAACTGTAAAAGCAGGATCCCTGGGCAGAACAATATATTTTGAAGGGTTTAAGGATTTTATCATTTTTGGAGTTGTAGACCTCGGCTTTGAGAGATTTTTTGAGGGGTTTTCAAGCAATTCATTAGGGTAAGGGTTCTTTACCCGAATATTATTGTATTTCATGATTCCATTGTTATATTCATCATTTCATTAGTGAATTAAGTTGGAAATTTGGGGAAAATTTGTAAAAATCTTTCAAAATGTAAAATTGAGGATTTGAAGGGCGATTCGATATCAGAATTTGATAATTTTGGTATGGTTGGACTCGTAATGGAATGGATTTTCGAGTTTTGTGAATTTTATTAGGTTCTAGGGTGCAGGCGCGCGTGTTAATTTTTGGATTGACTTTTTAGTTTTCGTTAAAGATTGAAGCTTTATTATCCGGAATTGTTTCCTCTGAGTTTTATTTATGATTTGAAATTATTTTGGCTAGATGTGAGTCGTCCGAAGGTTGTTTCACTCGAAAATGAAGGTCATTTTAGAGTATCGGTCTAGCTTCTTTGAGGTAAGTATCTTGCCTAACCGTGTGCAGAGGAACTACAACTTAGGATTTGAGTCATTTGTGCTAATTGTGTCATGTGAAGGCCGTGTACGCGAGGTGACGAGTACGTCCCCGGGTTTATTTGTGGAAATATAACCGTTTAGGACTCTTAGATTCTTATTTTCATTAGATATGAAGTTGTTTTATCATGTTAAATCCCCCATTTACTAAATTCACCCTTACGTGTCTTATTTGGAATTAATTGCTTCATGTTCTACCCTTGTTGCTTATTAAACTCTTATGTGCACTAACTGAAGTTGTTGCCTATTTTATTGCCATGCTATCCTTTCCGTAATTTCGTATACTTAATTGAATTTATTATTATCTTTTCCCTAATTGCCTATCCTTACTTGAAGTTATTATTATCTTTTCCGTAATTGCTTATCCTTAATTGAATTTATTGTATCTCTTCCGTAATTGCTCAACCTTAAACAAAGTTTTATTATCCCTTTTCATTGTTTACTATCCTTATATGGAATCATCGATTCATGTTGTCTCTCTTATCGTCGAATTGTAATTATGTGGAATCATTGATATGCATTATCTCTTCCTTGTTGATCTATTCTTGTTGAGACCATTATTCCCTGTTGTGTCTTTCTTTGTGAGCCCGTTCTACCATTTTTTTTGAAGTTCCTGAGTTGATTTACTTGTCGTAGTCTCGTGTTATTGTTGTTGTTGCTATTGTATTCAGTATTGTTGAGCTAAGAGCTATGTGTGGTTGTGATATTGGGGCTATTTTTAGGAAATGTTTTAGCATATGGGCACATATTGTGAAAGTCATTTAATTGAGCTGTTATGTTTTGGCACACATGTTATGTTAGGAGAATTGTTTGGGTGTTTGCACGAGGTTTCTGCCATATTGTTGTTACTATTGAGACGCATGCGGTGGTATAAGATTTATGTGTTGAAACGCATGTAGTGAGATAAGGTGGGCTTGATACGCGTGGCTAGTAGGGGAACTACTAGAAGCCATGGGGTGTGATAAGGTGGACTAAAACGCATAACGCTATTTCAGAAAAAATGATTTTAAACACTAAATGTAAAGGCTCCCGTGGTGATATAAGGAAAGATTGTGATTCATTTTATGATTTGAGACTACGAAGAGGTACCTCAGTAGTGGCTCTTGTTGACATTTTCCCATTCGTTTTGTACTTGTCTTTGATTGTTGTTTCCTTAGCATACTATTAATTGTATTTCTCCATGTTCCATTATTTGCTTAGTTTTGTACAGCTAATCTTGTTGTACTATTTGTTATTTCAATTCGTTGTTGTCTTTATTACACTGTACATTTTATGGTGATTATTTCTTATGTGCCATTCATTGTCTCTACTCTTACTTATTGACTTGACTTGTGGTAGAACACTTGCACAAGCATGCATGTAAATAAACCACTCATATCTGTCTAAGAAGATGAATCATGATGTTTTGGCCATTTACATGAACTCCAGTGTACTTGCTTTATGTGTGAGAGTTATCCTGTTGGCAAGTAAGTTATCCATGCAGTCATGAGTCATTATTATTGTTGGCACGTGAGTGGTCCGTGCGGATATTGGATATTGTCACTCCCTTGGCACGTGAGTTGTCCGTGCTATTATGAACTGTAAGGTGGGCACAAGATGCCAAGTGATTAGTTTCCCCAATTGGGACCCGTGATTTGTGATTTTGAGGTTCGGTACCTCGTGGAAATGCTTGGATAAACCTGGTGTGAGAGCGGTTTTTACTATTGAGTTCTCACTTGTTTTCCTTTATTTGGTTTCACCGGATTTGAACTGTGTACAACTTATTCTATAGTGTTATTACCTATTGTGTCTCATTGCTCACTATTTCTTTTAGTCCCTATTACAAACAATATATTATTATTGTCACCATGCCTAGGTTTATAATGATATTGTTCCCTATTAGTTCCACATTTATACTTGTTCAGGTTGTCTAGTCCAGTTGGTGTCTTAACTGTTCCTCCTCACTACTCCACCGAGGTTAGTCGTGATACTTACTGGGTACCGCTGTGGTGTACTCATACTACGCTTCTGCACATTTTTTTGTGCAGATACAGGTGCTTCGAATATTGTATATTTTAGGCTTACCTAGTCTTAGAGATTAGGTGCCGTCACGATATCCCACAGAGGAAAATTTGGATCGTGACAAGTTGGTATCAGAGCTCTAAGTTCATAGGTGCTACTAGTCATAAGGAAGTTTAGTAGAGTCTTGCGGATCGGTATGGAGACGTCTTTACTTATCTTTGAGAGGCTACGAAACTATCAGGACAATTTCACTTCTTTCATTCCTATCGTGCGAGTTTACTGATCTCGGAGTTTCAATCTTTGTCATTTTATTCTCTCAGAGATGGTGAGGACACAAGCTGCAGTTATGACGATGCTGCCCCCAAAGCCGGTATTGCTAGGGGATACAGAGGATGAGCATGTGCTACAACTAGAGCACCTGTCAGAGCAATATTTGAGGAGCCGCCAATAGCTCCTGCTGGGGGACAGGTACCAGAGGCACTTGTTCTTACCCCAGGACTTCACGAGACTTTAGCACAGTCTTGAGCATGTTTGGTACATTGGCTTAGGCTGGGTTGATTCTGGTTTCACCAACTACTTCACATATCAAGGAAGGAGCTCAGACTCCCGCCACCTGTACTACGGAGCCGCAAGTCCATGTTAGTCAGGTTCCAGGTGTTATGCTAACACAACCTGTTATCTAGTTCAGCCCGTGGTTGGGGCAGCTAGATCTGAGGAAGAGCAATTTAGATTTCAGAGGTTCCAGAAGTATTACCCTCCTACTTTCAACGGTTTAGCTTCAGAGGATGCACATGGGTTCCTATAGGAGTGCTATAGTATTCCCGCACTATGGGTATTGTTGAGACGAGTGGGGTCGCTTTTACTACGTTCCAGCTTAAGGGATCGACATATTTGTAGCGGCGAGCATATGAGTTGGGTAGTCCAGTCGATGCAGTTTCACATTGATAGACTCAATTTTGAGAGCTATTCTTGAGAGAGTTTGTTCCCCAGACCCTTCGAGCAATGTGGCATGCAGAGTTTGAGCAGCTGCGCCAGGGGGTTATGTCTATATCAAAGTATGTCATTAGATTTAGTGATTTGTCCAGACATGCGCCTATTTTTATTTTATAGTTAGAGCTCGAGCCCCCAGGTTCATTGAGGGCCCAATCATGATATTCGGATCAAAATGGCTCGGGAGTTGGAGTCGGATATTCCATTTCAGCAGGTAGTAGACATCTCCCGCCGACTAGAGGGCATGCAGGGTCAGGAGAGAGAGGGATGGGAGTCTAAGAGACCTCGTAGACTAGGAGGATCTACTGGTCCCTATTTTCGAGGCAGGGTATGACATAATAGAGGTTTTGTGGGTCATCCAGTTCAGTTTTCACTTTAGGCTTCACACGGTGTTTCAGGTACCCATGGGTCTCAGGGTGCTGTACCGAACAACTTCCACAGCCATGCTAGTAGAGATGTTTCTTTGAGTGTGGAGTACCAGCCACATGGTGAGAGATTCTCCCAGACTCCGGTTAGATGTGTCACAAAGGGTTATTCAGGCTATGATTTCTGCACTGCGAGCTTGGGGTGCAGGCCAAGTGAGTAGAGGGCACCCAATAGGGGGAGGCCCGACCCATTGATGTGCTTTCTACGGTTTAGCTGAGGCCGCTGCACCAAATAATATTTTACAGGTATGGTTTCGATTTGTTATAGAGGAGCATAATTCCTATTTTGATTATATTCTGCTTATCAGGGTGAGTCCTCCTATGTTACTTCACATACGGGTGCATTTCATGATTTTGTACTCCGCTTATGTTTTTACCCCTTTTGGGAGATTCTATAGTGTGCCGCATCTATCATTTTGTTTTTATTCACTATTGAGAGATATAAGAATAGAAGTGGCTTTCTATTACTCATTTCGATAGTGTTGATGTCATTTATGGATGGTTGGTTACGATTCGTGGTTTAGATGCTCTACCGGTGTGGGAGTTCAGTATGTGTTGTGACTTTATTGGCTGAAATTGAACTAGTGGAACGTTTCGGTTGGTATGATGTGTATTCTACTTATGATTCAGATCTAAGTATGGAATCCTTGCATTTTCATATGGTTGATATGTTGAACAGGGCTACGTGCCGTGGTGGAAGCTAAATCAGGATGAGATCCGTGTGATTAGTTCATGTGTTTGATTCTCCCTTGTGAAATTGATTCGTAGTTTGGTACTGATAGGGAGTTGTTCCAGTCGGGCTTGTTTCATATATCTCTTATGTGTTTCTCCTTGCATATTTAGTCTTATTCGCGTTGTGCTTATCGGGTTTTAGCCTGGGAGGTATGTGCCCATGTGGCCTTAGATGTAACTTGTTGATTCGGGTGAATAGTTATAAGATCTTCATTTTTCTTGCATCGTTGTCAGTGTTTTCAAGGTTTGGAATAGGGTTCTAGCGGTTATGAGGTTAACTGCTGGTTCTGGGTTTGATTATTGCCAGTTATTGCGATCAGAAATTTTGTTATGGACATCTGTGCAATGTGTTATGTCATGTGGTTGTACCTTGTAGGTGTGGACATAAATTGTTGCATTTGGTTGAAGTTCGTACCGTGTGTTGATGTAGGAATCAGGTCTTTTGGAAATAATCAGATGGTGCGATATTTGGTTCTAAGGCCTATTAGTGTGGGTGGAAGAGTTAATCTTCAGTTGATTTGGTGTTTTCAGACCTATGTGGATTGGGGCTACATGGGATCACCCGCGATTATATGTATAGTGAGTACGCTCACTGGCTTGATGACTTTGGAATGGTTTTTGGAACGTTTGAGGATGAACGTTTACTTAAGAGGGGGAGAATATATCGACCCGACCGGTCGCTTTGAGAATTAGCGTCCCGTTCGATGGTGTAAGGTCTAGAGAAACTTTGTATTATGTGTTATAACTTGCATGTGTGGCCGAATTCAGATTTCGGATGATTCACGATTTAATCGGAAGAAGGATTTTTGTTTTAGAAGCTTAAGTGGTAAGAGTTCAGCGCGGAGTTTTAAATTTTGTGTAGACGACTCCGAAATGGAATTTTGATGATTCCAATAGCTTTTTATGGTGATTTTGAACTTAGGCGTGCGTCAAGATTTGGATTTGGAAGTCCGTAGGGTAATTTGATGCATTTTGGTGAAAATTGGAAAGTTGAAGTTTTGGAAGGTTAAGAGGTTGACCGGGAGTTGACTTTGTTGATATCGGGCTAGGCTTACAATTTAGAAAGTTGGATTAGCTCTGTTATGTCAATTGGGACTTGCATGCAAAATTTGACGTCATTCCAGGTTGATTTGATATGTTTTGGCACGAGCTATGAAAGTTGGAACATTTAAAAGTTCATAAGTTAGATTCGAGGTGCGATTCGTAGTTTCGACATTGTTTGATGTGATTTGAGGCCTCGAGTAGGTCCGCGTTGTGTTATGGAACTTGTTGGCATGTTCAGACAGGATGTCGGGGGCCCTGTGTGTGTTTCAGACGGGCGTCAGATCATTTGGATCATGTTGAGAGAAGCTGGTTTGGGCAGGGTCTGGTGTGGTCACACCTGCGGACCCCTAAGCGCAGGTGCATGGATCGCATGTGCAGAGGAGAAAGGGCGCAGATGCGAAGCAATGATGTAAGGGGGAAGAGCACATAAGCGGATGTTTGGGCGCATCTGCGCATTCATAGGTGTGGGATGCTGAGCGTAGAAGTACATATGTTGTCGCAGAAGCGACCTTGGCTGAGGAAAGCATTTCCACAAAAGCTGTCGTCGCAGAAGTGACCTGCTAACCACAAAAGCGGGATCCCTTGCAGAATCATATATGTCGAAGGGTTTGAGGATTTTATCATTTTTGGAGTTGTAAACCTCGGCTTTGGGAGAATTTTCGTGGATTTTTCAAATAATTTATTGGGGTAAGTGTTCTTTACCCAAATCTTATTATATGTCATGAATCCATTGTTATCTTCATCATTTAATTTGTGAATTAAATTGGAAATTTGGGGAAAATTTATAAAAATCTTTCAAAATGAAAAAAATGAGGATTTCAAGGGCCATTCCGTATCGAAATTTGATAATTTTGGTATGGTTGGACTTGTAATGGAATGGGTGTTTGGTTTTTGTGAATTTCATCGGGATCTGAGGTACGACAGGGGGGTTGACTTTTTAGTTTTTATTAAAGATTGAACCTTTATTGTCCGAAATTGTTTCCTATGAGTTTTATTTATGAATTAAAGTTATCTTGGCAAGATTTGAGCCGTCCGGAGGTTGTTTCACTCGAAAAAGTCATTTTAGAGTATCAGTCTATCTTCTTGAGGTAAGTATCTTGCCTAACCTTGTGTGGGGGAGCTACCCCTTAGGATTTGAGTCATTTGTGCTAATTGTGTCATGTGAAGGCCGTGTACGCGAGGTGACGAGTACGTGCTCGGGCTTATTTGTGGAAATTTGACCATTTAGGACTCTTAGGTTCTTATGTTCATTAGATATGAAGATGTTTTTTATGTTAAATCCCTCATTTATTAAATTCACCCTTACTTGTCTTATTTGGAATTAATTGTTTCATGTTCTACCTTTATTGTCGATTAAGCTCTTATGTGCGTTAACTGGAGTTGTTGCCTCTTTTATTGCCATGCTATCCTTTCCTTAATTGCATATATTTAATTGAAGTTATTATTATCTTTTCCGTAATTGCCTATCCTTAGTAGAAGTTATTATTATCTTTTCCGTAATTGCTTATTCTTAATTGAATTTGTTGTATCTCTTCCGTAATTGTCAATCTTAAACGAAGTTTTGTTATCCCTTTTCATTGTTGACTTATCCTTATGTGGAATCATTGATTTATGTTATCTCTCTTATCGACAAATTGTACTTTTGTAGAATCATTGCTACAAATTATATCTCCCTTTGTGAGCCTATTCCACCATTTCTTTGTGTTCTGAAGTTCCTGAGTTGATTTACTTGCCATAATCTCGTGTAATTGATGTTGTTGTTGTATTCTATTTTGTTGAGACGAGCTCTATGTGTGGTTTTGATATTGGAACTTTTTTGAGTAAATGTAGTGGCATATGGTAACATATTGTGAAAGTCATTTTGTTGTGTTGTTAAGTTTTGGAACACATTTTATTGTTGGGAGAATTGTTCGAGTGTTTGCACAAGGTTTCTGTCGTGCTATTGTTATTACTGATACACATGCGGTGGTATAAGATCTGTTTGTTAAAACGCATGCAGTGATATAAGGTGGGCTTGATACGCGTGGCTAGTAGGGGAACTACTAGAAGCCATGCAGTGTGATAAGGTAGACTAAAACGCGAGACGCTATTTCGGGAAAAATGATGTTCAGAACAAAATGTAAAGGCTCCTGCGGTGATATAAGGAAAGATTGTGATTCATTTTGTGATTTGAGACTGCGAGGCGGTACCTCGGTAGTGGCTCTTGTTGACATTTCTCCATCCGTTTTGTACTTGTCTTTGATTGTCGTTTCCTTAGCATAATATTAATTGTATTTCACTGTGTTGTATTATTTGCTTAGTTTTGTGTAGCTAATCTTGTTGTACTATTCGTTGTTTCAATTTGTTGCTGTCTTTATTACACTGTATATTTTGTGGTGATCGTTTCTTATGTGCCATTCATTGTCTCTACTCTTACTTGTTGACTTGAATTGTGGTAGAACAGTTGCACAAACATACATATAAATAAACCACTCATATCGGTCTAAGAAGTTAAATCCTGATTTCTTGACCATTTATATGTACTCCCATATACTTGCCTTATGTGTGAGAGTTAACCTGTTGATACGTGAGTTATCCGTGTTGCATGAGTCATTTTTATTGTTGGCACCTTAGTGGTCCGTGCATATATTAGATTTTATCACTCCCTTGGCACGTGAGTCGTTCGTACTATTAGAAATTATAATGTGGGTACAAGATGCCAAGTTATTAAGGTTCACGAATTTGGACCTGTGATTTTTGATTTTGAGGTTTGGTACCTCGTGGAAATTCTTGGATAAACCTGGTGTGAGATCGGGTGTTCATATTGAGTTGTCACTTGTTTTTCTTTCTTTGATTTCACCGGATTTGAATTGTGTGCAGCTTACTCTACAGTGTTATTACCTGTCGTGTCTCGTTGTAACTGTTGCTTTTTGTCCCTGTTACAAATATTTTATTATTATTATTATTATCATCATGCCTAGCTTTATACTGATATTGTTCCCTATTAGTTCTACATTTATACTTGATCAGGTTGTCTAGTCCAGTAGGTGTCTTGACTGTTCCTCGTCACTACTCCATCGAGGATAGTCGTGATACTTACAGGGTACCTGTTGTGGTGTACTCATACTATGCTTCTGCATATTTTTTTGCAGATCCAGGTGCCTCGGATATTGTCGATTATTAGCTAGCTGGTCGAGCATTGCTGTGGAGACTCAAAGTAAACTTGTCGCCGCGTTCGCAAGTCTCAGAGTCACCTTCTGGTATTGTACTTGTATCGTTTAATTCTATTCCGAACAATTGTATTTTGGGATTTTCCAGCATACTCAGTAGAACTTATGACTTGCACTAATGATTTTGGGGTATTGTGCTGCACTTAGGATTATTGGGTATACTATAGAAATTTCAGTTTCATGCTTCGTAGTTGTTCTGGTTAAATTTTGTCTTTTACTTGCTAAGTGTTAGGCTTACCTAATCTTAAAAACTAGGTGTTGTCATGACATCCTACAGAGGAAAATTTTGGTCATGACAATTTTCAATGTTGACCATGTTTCGATAAGATTTTGCGCAAAACATTAAAGAGTTTGGATGTTAGTGTTATGTATCAAGCATGTGATAATGTGAATGTAGTCCTTTATAATACTTGGATACTGATTTGTGAATTTTTGTGTGTTATATGTAAGTCGTTTATGGGTTTTTCAGCATGTTTTCAAGCTATTGTATCCAAGTAACAATGCTAAGTTCCTAATGAAATAACCCTAGGCTGTTATAAATACACAATGGGATAAAATAGGAAAAGTTTTAAAGTTAGTGTTCTAAAAAATAATCTCGTCAAGCCAAACCATAGCCTCAACCGTGACGCACAACTGAAACATGATGAATTTCAGAAGCCTATTTTCTTTAGCTCTTCAAACCCCTCTTGAACTGTAGCCAACGGTTAGTGAAGCCGTGTCACACGGTTTGACTTGGGGTCTTAATTCTTCAATTCTCAAGACTCCAAACATAGTATCCTTTGCATGAATCCTTCGAGTGACTCTCCAAACATCCTTCAATAATTCTAATAATCAAACAATAAAAAGCGGACATAGGAAAAACATGAAAATCGTATAAATCACAATTTGTTCAAAATTAATTTAAGCCATTTTTAATCAATAAAAATGACTGTGCTTGAATCACAGGACTTGGGGAATGCCTGACACCTTCGCCCCAATCAACACAATTCCTTACCCGGACTTTATTGTTGCAGATCAAATAATAATAGAGTCAAACCTTTCTTTGACTAGAGATTCAAATAAAATATAACTTGGAATACCGAAAAATCAATTCCAAATAGCGACTATGTAAATAAAACAATCCCTACTTAAGTTTGTCACCTTAACTGGAAAAACTCTTTTACCCCAACAATCCATAAAAAGTGAGTGAACAGATGTTAGCTTATAATGAACTTTAAATTCAATTAGAATCGTGGAATTTATGGCAATTATACAGCGAGGGAATAAAGACTAAATCCAATTCGATTCAAGTTCACTATAAGACTCTACTCTCAAACGACATATTCTATATATGACTTTACCTTATATAGGACCTTGAATTTGAGTTTTCCCCTTTCTCCTTTAGGTAGCAATATAACTTTTTAACCAAATATAGAGTTCTGATTAACGTCGTCTTTCTAATATCGGGTATTAAAATCTATATATGCTCAGAATTATAATTTTGCACGCCGGGTTTTTTTATTTGCTTTCTTTTACATAGGAGTAGTGCATTTTCATGTTTTATGTATCAAAAATAACTTTTAATTTTAATGGCAGAATCTCATCGTATAACATTGATGCATGGTTATCTTTTTCCCTACCATGAGTTCTCAATTTCTCTTGATGCTTTTTAAGATGCTTCTTCTTTTCTTTTTTCCCTTTCAAGTTTTGCTTCCTATTTCAATACTTATGATATATCATGTAATTTTGTTGCACTTTTGAAGAACTCACACATTAATTCAACAAGTCTGCAAGCTATAACTTTTTCACCTTATCAGATTTAGTTTGTTGATTTCTCACATTAATTTTCTGAATTATGAAATTGAGGGTGCAATTAACATTAAGTTTTTATTTTAGGTTAAGATGTGAACTATGTATTGGTAAAAAAGAATTTCACATGTAAGTCAGCTTTTGACAACTCAGTCAGTTACGTGGACACAGGAGAACACGAAAGCTGAATGTGATTCTTTGAAGAGGTACAGAACAAAGAGGCACGATTCAATAAACCCTCGATCTTATCAGCCACGGAAAACTCAACCTGATCAAAACAGGGAAGATGCACTGCCAAAATGAATCTAGACAAAGCCACGGGCAGATTCAAGAACCCACAATTGATTACTCGAACGTTATGTAACCGTACCCCAATTACCGTTATCCTTTGTTACTCCTCATTAATGTCATAATTAATCATTAATGACCAACCATAGAAAGAGTTGTACGTTATATCAAGGAATCTCCTATATAAGGAAGGGGAATACAGCTTGTAAAAGCATCTGATTCTAAAAAGATACAATCTACTTTGCTTTTTTATATTTCTGCAATATTGTCTATTTTTCTCTATTTTCTTGATTATCAGTAACTAATGTTCATCCTAAAATTAACTTTAGACAAAGGATCTAATTCTTTGGTTAAACAAATTGGTTCCATTACCAGGAATCTGATAATCTTTGTTTGCTTTTCAAGTGATATCCTCTGAACTATGTCGAACTCCAACGACAACAACCAGCAAAGGAATGGAACCCCAGTTCCATCGCCTTCAGGAACCCCACGTGGTTCAAGGGAACAATCCCCAGAAAGATCGAATAACAACAATGGTGACAATGATCAAACATTGAAACAAGATCGTGTAAAGCAAATGATTGCAGAGTATGTGAGCCAAGATTTGCAAGAATTTGCGAGAGGATTACCGGCAGCGTTACCTACGCCACCCCCCAATAATACCATCACCATGGAAAATCCTCAATCTGGGTTGGCAAACTCAGGAAGAGGAGATACTCCTAATGAATCTCTCGAAACGAGACCAGGTATATCTAATAACTCAGAATTACAAAATTTACCGCTAACCATGCAGAAACAGATGAAGGAGTAGAATGATCGCATCGAACAAATTTCTGGAGTACCACCTATCATCAAAGGCATTGATGTTGATAGGTATTCTCAACAAGCTTGGAAGCCAAGTACGGCACCCTTGCCTATACCCAAGAAGTTTAAAATGCCCGGCGTTCCCAAATATGATGGACCAACTGACCCACGTGATCATGTGAATGCTTTCACTACTAGAGTAAAAGGCAACGACTTAACAAAACAAGATATTGAATCAGTCCTTGTCAAAAAATTTGGGGAAACACTTACCAAAGGGGCCCTAACCTGGTATTCTCTTCTCCCTGGAAATTCTATTGACTCTTTTGCTGAGCTTGCAGATTCGTTTATAAAAGCACACTCTGGTGCACAAAAAAGTTGAGAAAAGAATGGAGGACATATTCAAAATAAAACAAGGAGACACGGAACTACTCTGTGAGTTTGTAGACACGTTTCAACGAGAAATAACGCAGTTACCCAGGGTGCTTGATAATTGGGCAGCCATGGCATTTGCAAGCAACCTAAAAGATAAAAGCTCAGAAGCCACGAGACGACTTAAGGAAAGTCTAAGAGAATTCCCCGATACAACATGGAACGATGTATATAACATGTATAGTACTAAACTCAGAATAGAAGAAGATATCATTCCTCGTTCAAGAGATGAAGATCGTTCCAGATCCAGACATCCTAAATCAGATAGAAGATCAGGTAAAAACAGGTACGATCCTTACTTAGGACCCTCGAGACGCGATATTCGTCCCAGGTTCGAAAACACTAGGTCGGACTATAGACCACAAGGAAGAGACGTAGTCTCATCCTCGTCTAGATCCAGAAAATATCAAGATGAATGACCTAGAGGTAATACTCAAATTGGGGATCATACCTTTAATGTAAGTACTACTGAACTTGTCTCAATATTGAGGAACATGGGAGACAAGGTTAAGTGGCCCAAAGAGATGCGGTCAAATCCAAATAGAAGGAACCCATATCACTGGTGTGAGTTCCATAACGATCATGGGCACAAAACTGCGGATTGCAGATTTTTACAAGGTAAAGTAGAAAATTTATTGAAACAGGGCTATTTAACAGAATTGTTTAGTGATAAAGGTAAACAGGCATATATGAGGAACAGGAAGGAGCCCCCAAAACCTCCTTCTCCAAAACGAACCGTCAACGTGATACACGAAGGTGAAGAAGTATACTGAGTGGTCTGCAAAACAACCACAAAATTCATAATTACACATGGAAAATGGGCTCGTGACAATATGGAAGAGGACGATATAACCTTTGATGATGCAGATATCGGCGGATTAATGCTTCCTCACAAAGATGCTCTGGTAATATCTTTACTTATTCATGACACTAACGTAAAAAGGTTGTTGATTGATCTAGGCAGTTCAGTCAATATCATTTTGCTAAGAGTCGTGGAAGAAATGCTACTGGGGAATCCAGTAATCCCAAGGGCACTAGCCATATCAGGGTTTGATAACTCTACGGTTATAACAAAAGGTGAAATTGAGCTTAGCACTTGCTGAGGGGGTGATCAAAAGTACTAGGTTCCAAGTCATCGATACTGACATGGCTTATAACATGATCGTGGGAAGTCCATGGATCCACGACATAAAAGCAATACCCTCCACGTTGCATCAAGTAATTAAATTCCCCTCTGAATGGGGAATTCAGCAAATTAGAGGCGATGAGCAGATCGCAAGAAATATAAACTCTGTGGTACACTACAATAAGAAAATAGAGGTGGAAGAATTACGAGATAAAGGAATCTCCCAAGCGGGTAACATCGCCCAAACAGACATGGAAGAAAATACTACCCAAATAGGTACAAAAATTATTATTGTTAAAACAAGTACGAAAGAAAATACTTAGGAGAAGGTAAATCAAGTTGCCGCGGAAGGTGCATGTGCATTAGACCACACGGATGCAGATTCCAGACCGGACGTCATTCATGAACCGGAGGAAGATGAGAACATCAAAACAACTACGGAGGAGCTCGAAGCTGTCCCATTATCTGAACAAAAGCCTTAAAAGAAAGTGTATATAGGCACGAGGCTGGGCCCCGGTCGAAGAGGTAAGTTAATTGATTATTTAAAGGCTAACGCAGACTGCTTTGCATGGTCCCACTTAGATATGACAGGCATCCCACCAGAAGTGATGACTCATAAACTAAATGAAGATCTATCCGTCGTACATGTTTAGCAGAAGAAAAGAAAGCAAGGACCCTTCAAATACCAAGTGATATACGAAGAGGTATAGAAACTCTTAAAGATTGGTTCGATACGAGAGGTAACGTACCCTATCTGGCTAGCGAATACCGTGGTAGTACCTAAAAAGAATGGAAAATGGAGAGTATGCGTAGATTATACTGATTTAAATAAAGCAGGCCCCAAAGATTCATTCCCATTGCCACATATAGATCAAATGATTGATGCCACAGCAGTTCATGGGTTATTAAGATTCTTAGATGCATATTCTGGTTATAATAAGATTAAAATGGATCCCTCAGATGAGGAAAAAACTTCCTTCATTACAAATAGGGGGACTTACTGTTATAAAGTTATGCCTTTTGGCTTGAAAAATGCTGGAGCCACCTATCAAAGNTGTAAAATCAACAGTAGCACAAGACCATTTCCAGCATCTCTCTTCTGCTTTTGATATTTTACGCAGGTATAATATGAAGCTAAATCCAGAGAAATGCGCTTTTGGAATGCAATCAGGTAAATTTTTGGATTTCCTTGTATCGAACAGAGAAATAGAGGTAAATCCCGCTCAAATTAAAGCTATAGAGGAAATACCTGATATTTTAACAAATAAAAAGGAAGTTCAAAGACTAACAGGGAGAAATAGCAGCTTTGGGAAGGTTTATTTCTAAGTTTTCCAAAAAAAGTTTTAAATTCTTCTCAATTCTCAAAAAGCATAATCAGTTCGAATGAACTGAAGAATATTAGCAAGCCCTCAAGAATCTGAAGATTTATCTATCGAAACCACCACTTCTTTCAAAGACAAAAGAAGGGGAAAGATTGTAAATCTACCTGGCTGTCTCAGAAATTGCTGTAAGTGCAGTACTGGTAAGAGAAGAAAAAGGTAAACAATCACCTATTTATTATGTAAGTAAAACTTTACTAGATGTTGAGACTAGATATCCACATCTGGAAAAGTTAGCCTTAGCTTTAATAATGGCATCTAGAAAATTACGACCATCTTTTCAATGCCACCCAATCACCGTTGTGACTTCATATCCTTTAAGAAATATTCTGCATAAACAAGAATTGTCAGGAAGATTAGCCAAGTGGGCCATAGAATTAAGTGAGCATGAAATAATCTATCAGCCTAGGACTGCAATTATGTCTCAATTACTAGCTGATTTTGTTGCTGACTTCAGTAATAACAGTGTTCCTGAAGTAGAGAAAGAGTTACAACTTTTTAACGGTGCTAATCCGGGCCTATGGACCCTATTCACCGATGGTTCCTTAAATATAAAAGGTATCGACTTAGATATAGTCTTAATATCACCCACAGGTGAAAAGACACGAGAAGCTATCAAGTGTTATCCTATAACTGACAATGAAGCAGAGTACGAAGTTTTTATTGCAAGGCTTGAACTCGCAGGGGAGCTTTCAATCGAGCAAATTGTGATTAACAGTGACTCCCAACTGGTAGTAAATCATATACATGGGACTTACATCACTCGAGAAACTCGAATGCAACAGTATGTTGAAAAAGCACGAGAGCTCGTGAGACAATTCAAAACGTGGAAGGTAATGCAAATACCTAGAGAGGAAAATGCAGAAGCAGATGCATTAGCTAACCTCGCAGCAGTCACGAAAGTAACAAACAAAGACAATGCAATTGTCGTCCAAATATTTCATTCAATGATCGACCAGAACAGGAATGAGGTAAATTTCAACAACTTAACTTGGGACTGGAGAAACGAAATTATTAATTTTTTGCAGAATGGTAACGTACCTGAAGATAGGAAAGCAGCTCAAGCACTTCACCGTAAATCTGCACGGTACTGCCTTATTCGCAACGCGCTTTATCACAAGATGTTCGGAGGACCCCTAGCTAAATGACTCGACCTAACCAAACGGAATTTGTGATGAAAAAATTCCACGAAGGACACTGTGGAAATCACTCAGGGGCGAGATCCTTAGTGAAAACCCTAATCAAAGATAGATACTATTGGCCTAAGATGGAAGAAGACGCCGAAAACTTCGTATCCAAATGTGGCAGGTGCCAAAGGTTTGCCAACAACATGCATCGACCAGCGGAATTATTGCATCCAATAATATCCCCATGGCCTTTCATGAAATGGGGTATGGACATAGTGGGACCTCTTCCCACAGCTAAAGGACAAGTACGGTTTTTGCTAATGCTAACCGACTATTTTACAAAATGGGTAGAGGTGGAAGCATTCCAAAAAGTGCGAGAAAAGGAATTTAAAAGTTTCTTATGGCGAAACATAATATGCCGCTTTAGAATACCAAAGGAGATCATGTGCGACAATGGCCCACAATTCATAGGCTCGCAAATCACAGAATTCTTCGAAAGTTGGCAAATCAAATGGATCACTTCAACACCATACTACTCCATGGCTAATGGTCAGGCTGAGTCAACAAATAAGGTCATCATCAACAACCTAAATAAGCGGTTGGACAAAGCCAAAGGAAACTGGCCTGATGAGTTACCTGTGGTATTATGGGCATATAGACAACTTCAAATAGACACGGGAGAAACCCCGTTCGCACTTGCTTATGGCTCAGAAGCCTTAGTACCTGTGGAGATTGGCAAACCAATCATAAGGTTCTCAACAACCATGGAAGGAGAAAACGACGATGAATTGAGGACCAATCCGGACCTGCTCGAACCACGGAGAAAAGCAGCACTGATACGGATGGCAGCTCAAAAATAAATCATAGAGCGTTACTACAACCGTAAAGCTCATCTCAGGTACTTCAAGATTGGGGACTTCGTCCTCAAAAAAGTTTTTCAATCAACGAAAGAAGCAGGCGCATGAAAGCTAAATCAAAACTGGGAAGGACCTTAAAAAATCCGAGGCACAGCAGAGAAAGGCGCCTATGAATTGGAAGTTATGGACGACAGAGTTCTACCAACAAGATGGAACGCCATCCACTTAAAGAAGTATTACTTCTAAGGAAAGAATACCCACCGTCAGGTATCACACGTTCGATTTTATTTTGAACATTTAAAACTTGTACTAACTTTTTTAGATGATAGGCATAAAGCTAACCCATCACCAGATGATTCCATTAGACTTGCAAAGACGCGAGGAAATAACACAATTCTCGGTCTAGGGTTACACTTTCTGATGGATGTTTTAAAGGGTTAAGCAGTCATCATCTAAAAAACTATACACCTTCGAGTCCGGAATGTTTTTCCTTTTCAGGGAAAGGACCTCAAGGAAGGAATAATCAAGTGCTCGAGATTTCATTCTTCAAAGCTCAAACACTTGGGAGACTATACAGTATGGAAGGCTAAGACGAAGCAAAGAAGACTATCAGAAAGTCAAAAGCTCGAGCCTGAAGACCCGTCTACCCAACGAGACAAGTGATACGAGCAGAATCGAAATAGATCAAATGAGTCATCCAAATAAAAAGCCTAATGCAAAAATCCAAAACCTTCGAACATATTCAATTTGGAAGGCAAAATATTAGTCACGAGAAAGAAATGTACATCTTTATACTTATTCGAAGCGCTTGTAACAAAAACAGTTAGGGGTAAAAGATCATCATCAGTGTACTCATTCAAAAAACTGTTATCAAATAAAACAATTACGAATAAGAAAGCATTTCCCTCGTACTTATTAGAAAATTGTTTCCAACGAAAACAGTTGCGGGTAAAAACCCCAACCTTTATAAAAACTATTACTAGTAAAAAATAGTTGTTCCCTTGTATTAATATAGAAAAATTATTACCTATGAAAAATAGTTACGAAATACAAGAGAATATAAAATCTATTAAACAAAAACAGTTGCAACATGAGTTTTAGACGATAATCAAACACATGTAAAATGTCATGGAAGTCCAAACAAAAAAATTTCCTTGGAAACATTCTTAAACATGTGTAAAATTCCTATCACTCTATTGCATTATCATGAAGTTGAGACGTCTTCTTCATGTCAATTATAAAGAGTCCTTTTCCATAAATTATGCCTACTACAAAAAGGCACACATTTAATATGACATCGTGCCTATTAGAAAAAGGTACGATTAATCTAAAGCATTCTACATGCAAAACTCAGAGGTAAAACTAAAACCTCGAAAAATGAAGCATGCAAAAGACTTAACGAGTGAAACTCAACAAAAGTCATATTAGCATTAATATATTAAAATGGCTAAGCAAAAAACTAAGTATTAACTTATACTTAGCCGTATGGAATTTATATATACATTGAGGTGCCCCTAAGTTGTCATTTGGGGACTTTAAAAAAATCCAAATTTACCCCCGATGGGACTGGGGGTAACCACCAATTGAGACAAAATAAAAGAGAGGGGTGAACCAACTAAACTTCTTCAGGAGGGGGTTGACTTCACTGGCAGAAGGAGCGGGAGCAACTAGGGATGAAGAGGCATGAGCGGCTTGAGTCTCACCATCAGATGAAGAAAGGTTATGACCTTGTTGAGCCTTCTCCATGGCTTCCTTGGTTTTAGCTATTTTAGCACTAAGGTCGAAACCCTCTTGACTCATTTCTGTCAATGTGTCAAGGCGAGAATTCATGTACGCCCAGCTCACATCGACAATAGCCACCTCTTCAAGATCTTCATAATCCCTTGCCCATACTTGAAGCTCAGCACTCAATCTGTCCTTCTCCGCTTCCGCAGCTTCATGGGCGGCCCTTAATGGTACAATCGACTCCTCTATAGTTTGAACTTTGTCTAAAGACTTATGAAGGTCCTCTTGAGTACGAGTGAGTGATTGCACAAGCTCGCCTGAGTATTCCTCCTTCTGACCCAACAAGTTTTTCAAATCTCTAATTTCCTCTGAGGTTCGGGACAGCTGCTCAGCAAACGAGGACTCCAGAACACTCTTGTCTTTATCAGCCTGACCGGAAGAAGCCTTCTCCACTGCCAGTTCTGCTGCCATGAGCCTCATCTGCCGCTTCAAGGTAGTCCTTTCCTCTTCTAAGGCATCCATGTCAATCCTTAGGCTATCATACTGTGCTTTCCAATTATCAACATCGGCCTGTAATTCTTTTCTCTCCTAGTCCGTGTTTCAGATCCTCTTCATGAGCTCCATGCCTATAAGATTAATCTAAAAGAAATAAAACCAATCAGATATGGTAAGTTTCATGTACAAAAATGAAAGAGGAGAACCTGCATCATACCTTCAAAGAGGTATGCACAACTGCATTGGCCCATGTAAGAGCACTGTGGCTGGCTAGCTTGGCTTTCTCAGTGGGACCAATCAAAGGCTTGAGCCACACTTCGGGCTCACCCATTTTCTTGAAAAGATTCCCCTCAGCTAGAACCTCTATTACCACCTGCCGCATCTCTCTGCTGGAAGACCCTACTTCCCTAACGGAAGGCATGGAAGCAGGCAGAGATGAAACAACAACAGACACAGAGGGTTGATGAGCTGGAGAAGCTACGGGAAAAGCACCATGCACGGAGGGATGAAGAGTTGAGGAAGTTACGGGCAAAGAAAAAACAGAAGCCGAAATAGCCAAAGGAGCAGATGAGACAACTTCTCTTAAAGAAGCAGGAAAGACAGCAGCCAAATGGACATCATCGGGAGCAAGGACAAAACCTTCATGGAACAGGCAATCCACAGACTTATGAACAGGGGAATGTGAAACATCTTCAAGGATAGAAGGCTCAACCACAGACGGAAGACAAGGTCAAGGGTGTAAACTCATCATCTGAAACCACCCGACTTCTCTGTGGCCTGTATACTAAAGCACCTTCTTTTTCTTCTTCTACGAAACGAGACTCACAGATCTTCCTCTTCGAGGAAGATGAACCAACAATAATTTCTTGGGCCTGAGCCAAAGACAACTTCGGGATAGATGAAGAAGACACCCCACGAGCAGAAAACCATATCAAAAGGGAAAAAATTAAGCGACAAAGAAAAGAAAAGACTCGAGCAAGTAAAGAAGCAAGAACAAAAGCCTCACTTACTGTGGGTCTTTACATGCCAACCATACCTCCCAGCGAGGTACTTCCAAGATCTCTCTTCTAAAGGAGCAACATACAACAATTTTTCTACCCAATCACGGATACCGGAGACATTCTCAGTAGTATCCATGATTGTTGAGAGAAGAAGAAAGATATACGGTGTTAATAAAACATCTAAAGTCAGAACGAGGAAAAGTAAAAAGATGTGAGCAAAAGCATACTCACGTGCACGATTCCACTTCTCAGGGAAGGGAAGATTTTCTTCACCCACTAACATACCGGAGGTACCAACCCCTATCCTTATCATCTCCAGGGTTTACCAACACTCTTTTTCTTCTAGCAGTCAGAGTAAAAACCCTTTCACGA
The DNA here is from genome assembly GCA_005239505.1 of Nicotiana paniculata. Classification (NCBI taxonomy): domain Eukaryota; kingdom Viridiplantae; phylum Streptophyta; class Magnoliopsida; order Solanales; family Solanaceae; genus Nicotiana; species Nicotiana paniculata. The sequence goes on from ML343338.1 coordinate 50,202, forward strand.
AATAAGGTAGGATAGTAGAGTTGAATAATATGGTTGAAAGTAAAAGGAACCGAGGCTAAAGAAGCTAAACTCCTAAGACATGCGATAACTCGCCACACAAACGAACCAACTTGTCCTAAGCAGATATTGAAAAAATGGCAGAATTCAATTATGACTGGGTCAATGGGGGGGTCTAAACCCTAAAGTGAAAGGGTACGTATAAACAAAAGAATATCCTATCTTGTAAGACGTTATTATTTGATTACTATTTGGAATATAGATAGGGAAATCAGGCCTCTAAAAACACTCCCTACGAACAAGCGAAATCTGACCCTCAGTTATAAGGGTTGGATACCTTTCGACACTCTCAAGGGAAGAAGATTGGTCTACAAGAACTTGATTATCTCTAGCAAAAACAAATTCATCAGGGAATATTTCATCAACTTCAGGTTCACGAAGGCGTTCACTTCTACCTCTAGACAAAGACTGAGAAAACCTAAACCTCGGAGAAACTAGAGATCTAGTGGAAGGAGATGGAACTATCTGAGAAGAAGAGGAGCCACTCGAAGGAGTGGATCCTAGACTTCTAAGTCTACCACCCCTCCGAATCCTAGTCGGAGCAGAAGATGGAGTTAAATTTTCAATATCTATTGCTCCCTGAGGTTGTTTTGAAGAAGACATGTTTACAAAGGAAAGAAGAAAGTTCTTTACAAAAGACAAAGTTAGAAAGTGTTTCGTGGAAGCAAAGAAAAGAAGAAAGGTATTTATACTTGAGGACAACCGTCAAACATGAAAAAAAAGTAAAATAATGATGAAAAGTCATAATTGAAGGTGTCACTTCGGGACTGACACAACCGCAAAAAGCCCTAAAAGGTGCCGAGTAAATGCAGAACCAATCCGAAAAGGACACGTGTTATGAGCATTAAATTGAAGTGACAAACGACGCCTATGGTAAAGAGAAGGATACAATCTTTCGAGGAAAAGCGGATGCAAAATATTCCCGCCATAAATGAATATCCACTTACCAAATATTAATCGATAAATATACAGTAAGTGGGAGGACTATCTGTATTGGTAAAAAAGAGTTTCACACGTAAGCCAGCTTTTGACAACTCAGCCAGTTACGTGGACACAGGAGAACGCGACAGCTGGATGTGATTCTTTGAAGAGGTANATCCACGGGAAACTCAGCCTGATCAAAACAGGGAAGAGGCACGGTCAGAATGAATCTAGAAAAAGCTACAGGCAGATTCAATAACCCACAATTGATTACTCGAACGTTATGTAACCGTACCCCAATTATTGTTATCCTTTTTAACGCCTCATTAATGTCATAATTAATCATTAATGAGAAAAATAGCAAGAGTTGTACGTTATATCAAGGAATCTCCTATATAAGGAAGGGGAATACAACTTGTAAAGGCATCTGATTATAAAAAAAATACAATTTACTTTGCTTTTCTATATTTCTGCAATATTGTCTATTTTTCTCTATTTCCTTGATTATCAGTAACCCGTGTTCATCCTAAAAATAGTTTTAGATAAAGGATCTAATTCTTTGGTTAAACAAACTATAGGTTCTAGGCATATCTGTTTTATTGTCCATTTTGTCAGGACGAGTATAAGTTGTGGTACTCCGGAGGCGTGAAGAGCAAGAACAGAGCAGGTATTTTGGTGGATAGGGAGCTCAGAGAGACAGGGAGAGGTTAAGCAGGTAAATGACAGATTGATGGCGATTAAGTTAGTAGTTTGAGGAAGCACTCTGAATGTCATTAGCGCTTACACGTCGCAAACGGGTTTGGACGATGAGGTTAAAAGGCGCTTTTGGGAGGCATTGGATGAGGTGGTGAGGGGTACTCCGCCTACGGAGAAGTTATTCATAGAAGGGGATATCAATGGTCATATTGGGATGTATGCTGGTGGATATGGCAATGTGCACGGTGGCTTCGACTTTAGGATAGGAATGGAGGAGGAACTTCACTGTTGGATTTCGCTAGTGCTTTTGAGTTGGTGATTATGAACTCTATTTTTACGAAGAGGTAGGAGAATTTGATTACATTCCACGAACAACTTCTTGAAAATTGTATAATGTTGAAGACTTGAATACTTCAATTCACCAACATCACAATTTTTCACAAATTGTAATAATAAAGTAAGCAATCATAGAAGAAAATTAGAGAGAGATTGATGATTTTGTGAGTAAAAATGAAAGAATGAGAGGGTATTTATAGTTGAGAATAGGAAAAAAGTGTAATTATAAAAAGTTTGGGGTTAAAACAAAATTTGGGGGCCAAATGGCAATTTTTAAAAATGCCAAACAACTAAAATTAGAGGGCCAACAGCTAGATTTTAAAATTCTGACCGTTGGTCATTTTTTAAATAATTTTTTTTAAAAAAAAAATAGCCATTGGGCCCGTAAGGCCCGTTTGGCCCAGCTAAACCAATCCAGGCCCGCCTGCCAGTCCCTGGCTAAACGGGCCCAGACTCACGGTCCCTACCCCCAGGCCCACCCTATATGTGCTACAGGCCCGCCTAGACCAGACCCGCCACGGGCCGGTCCGTTTAGCCCACATACCCACATGGGCCGCATACCCGGTCCGGTCCCGGGTCAGGCCCGGCCCACCTGCCAGCCTTAGCCGGGACGATGATATTTCTGTTATTGTTCCCTTGCCGGGATGTTGCAAATTATGGTTTGTATTGTGGTTCTTCCTTGCCAATTTGTTTTTTTGGTTATTGTTTGGGTGAGGAAGAGTGTAAAGCATGAAAGATGATGTCGTGTATTTATTTATTGCATTTTGAGGATGAGAGTGTAAAGCACGAAAGGTGATGCCGTGCCATGATTTTATATTTAAAAGCACGAAGGTTAATGCCGTGTCGATATTGTGATTTTAAATGCACGAAGGGTGATGTCGTGCCATGATATGAGAGATAATGCACGAAGGATAATGACGTGCCATGATATTGTGAGGTAAAAGCACGAAAGGTGATGTCGTGCGCTTGTTTTGGTGAGAACGAGAGTAAAGCAAGAAGGGTGATGTCGTGCACTTGTTTGTTCACTGTTGTTATTTTGATGCTTAGACAGTTACCTTGTTCTGTTATTCAATAAGTGTTTTCCCCTTTGTACCCCAACATGTTTTCCCCGTATTTGTACGTAACTGTTTACTTCCTACCGTTATTTCTATTACGTATTATTGAATTGCACATGTGTTTATTATTTGTCGTGTCCTAGCCTCATCACTACTTCGCCGAGGTTAGGCTCGGCACTTACTCAGTACATGGGAACGGTTGTACTGATGGTACACCTGCACTTCTTTATGTTGTGCAGATTACAGTACCGGACCTGGTGGACAGTGATCGGGGGTGTATCCTTCAGTCCACAGGTGACACTGAGGTAGTCCTGCAGGCGTCCGCAGGCCTTGGCGTCACCTCCTATATCATTCCTTTTCTTTCTGTCTTCTCTTGTATTTCTGAGACAGTTGTAATGTTTATTCAGACTTTGTTTTTAGTATACTTAGACAGTCCATGGATTTGTGGTACCAGTTATGGGTTGTTACTAAGGATTTTGTAGTATCAGATTCTCGAGATGTTATATTTCATAGCTTCCACATTGTTATTTAAACTTGTTCTCGCTTATCATTTTTTTTCGTTAAATGCCTAATAATAAGGAAATAAGCATGTTAACCAGAATGTTGGCTTGTCTAGCGAGTTCAACGTTAGACGCCATCACGGTCTCGACGGTGGGATTTTGGGTTGTGACAATAGGTTGTTTAGGTCTCACAATTCACGGACAAACTTGGTAGAGTTTGAGGGATCTGTACGGAGACATATCTACTTATCCCCCAGAGGATGCAAAGTTAGGAAATAACTTACACATCTTTCTTCTCTGTCGTGCGATTTGAGTTCTAAATGCTAACTGAGTTTCTATTGTATTCTCTCGCAGATGGCGAGAACGCGTGCTTCCTCATCTACCGATCAGCAGCCCGATCCTCCCGTTGCAGCTCCCGCTAGAGGCTGAGGCCGTGCTAAAGGCGGAGGCAGAACCAGGGCTCAGCCTAGAGAAGCAGCCCCAGTAGAGGATCCTCGGGTAGAGGTTGCTGAGGAGATTCCTACTCGGACAGTACCGGTCGGACCAGCTCAGGTCCTTGAGGTGGTTCATTGCCACCACGATTCTTCAGGACGCTCTGGTCCGATTAGTGGGCCTTATGGAGAGCGTGACTCATCTGGTCTTCTTTCTACTACACCAGTCGTCTCCCAGGCTGGGGGAGGGACCCAGGATCCTGCTACCCGCACACCAGAGCAGCTAGCTTCTCAGTTCCAGATTCTAGCACCTCAAACAGTTGGAGCAGCTCAGCGAGGTATTGTGACACAGGCAGTTGAGGGAGCAACTATGTCTGCCGACGCTTTGTGGAGATTGGATCGGTTCACCAAGCTATTTTCTACTACATTTACTGGTGCACCATCAGAGGATCCCCAGGATTTCTTGGACAATTGCTATGAGGTTCTTCGGAACATGGGCATCGTGGAGTCCAATGGAGTTGGTTTTGCTACATTCCGTCTTCCTAGTACTGCCAAGACTTGGTGAAGGGACTACTGCTTGACCAGACCAGCTAGGTCTTCGCCTTTGACTTGGGCTCAGTTCTCCGAGTTATTCTTGGGGAAGTTTCTTCCAGTTTCTCAGAGGGAGAATCTTCGGAGGCATTTTGAGCACCTCCAGCAAGGATCTATGACTGTTACACATTATGAGACCAGGTTCATTACTTTGGACCGACATGTTATCATGATACTCCCCACTGATCGTGAGAGGGTGAGGAGGTTTATTGAGGGTCTAGCTCAGCCTATTAGACTTCAGCCAGGAAGGCAGGTACTGATTTCTCATTTCAGGAGGCGGCCGATGTGGCTAGGTGTATTGAGATGGTCTTATCACCGGGCAGTGGTCAGGGGTATGACAAAATACCTCATCATTTTGGCCGATTTAGTGGTGCCTCATCTGGAGGCAGATATTAGAGGTCATCTTCCTAGACCATTCCAGTCAGCGCTCCAGGTATCCCGCAGTGCACCACCAGCTCCTATCAGTGCACCGCCACTTCAGAGTTTTCAGGGTTGTTATTTTTGTCGATAGGGACAGTTTTAGGGCCAGCAGCCCCAGCAGCCCAGCAGAGGGCTTGTTACTCTTGTGGTGATCAGGTCATATTGCTAGGTATTGAGCCCGATCTTCTAGTAGTTCTCAGCATCCGGGTTCCCGTGCTATGATTCTCGCACCATGTGCACCCCCACTCCCTCAGCCAGCTAAGGGTGGAGGTCGAGGTGCCAGAGGTGGAGGCCAGTCAGTTAGAGGTGGAGGGCAGGCTATGAGAGGTAGAGGTCAACCTGCAGTAGGTCGACCCAAAGATGTTTAGGTTAGAGGGGCTCCACCCCGATGCTATGTTATTCCTGTCAGGCCTGAGGCTGAGGCCTCTGATGCAGTTATTACATGTACGGTTTCAGTTTGCAGCAGAGATGCTTCGGTTTTATTTGATCTAGGTTCTACATTCTCCTATGTGTCTTCATATTTTTCTCCTTGTCTGATTATGCCCCGTAATTCCATGCGTACTCATGTATATGTATCTACACTGGTAGGTGATTCTATTGTGGTAGATCGAGTCTACCGTTCATGCTTAGTGGTTATTGGTGGTCTGGGGACTCATATAGATCTCTTGCTTCATGATATGGTTGATTTCGATGTCATCTTGGGGATGAATTGGTTATCTCCCTACCATGCTATTTTGGACTGTCATGCCAAGACTGTGACCTTGGCCTTACCAGGAGTACCTCGACTGGCGTGGAGAGGGACTCCTAGTCATTCTTCCGGTAGAGTTATTTCATATATGTAGGCTCGGCGCATGGTCGAGAAGGGTTATTTGGACTATGTTCGTGATTCTAGTGCCGAGGTTCCTTCTATGGAGTCTGTGCCCGTGGTTCGTGAGTTCCCAGAGGTATTCCCTACTGACTTGCCGCGTATGCCATTCGACAAAGATATTTACTTTTGTATTGTGTTGGCTCCGGGCACTCAGCCCATTTCTACTCCGCCATATCGTATGGCCCCGCCAGAGTTGAAGGATCAGTTGCAGGATTTGTTGGATAAATGCTTCATCAGGCCTAGTGTTTCTCCTTAGGGTGCCCCAGTGTTGTTTGTTAAGAGGAAAGATGGCTCAATGAGGATGTGTATTGACTACCGGCAATTGAACAAGGTCAATATTAAGAATATCTATCCTTTGCCAAGGATTGATGATTTATTTGACCAGCTTCAGGGTGCTTCAGTGTTTTCCAAGATAGACTTGAGATCTGGATACCATCAGCTGAGGAATAGGGCATCTGATGTTCCTAAGACAACCTTTCACACTCGGTATGGGCATTATGAGTTCTTGGTGATGTCATTTGGATTGACCAATGCCCCTGTTGATTTTATGAAGTTGATGAACCGAGTGTTCAGGCCCTATTTGGACTCATTTGTGATTGTTTTCATTGATGATATTTTGATTTACTCCCGTAGCTGTGAGGAGCATGAGCAACACCTTTGAGTTGTCCTCCAGACTTTGAGGGATAGTCAGTTGTACGTCAAATTTTCTAAGTGTGAGTTCTGGTTGAGTTCGATGGAATTTCTGGGACATGTTGTGTTTGGTAGAGGGTATTCAGGTGGATCCCAAGAAGATTTCAGCAGTCAGAGATTGGCCTAGACCCACCTCAGCTACGCAATTCGGTAAATTCGTTCCAACTCTTAAGTTTTAATATTATAGTTTTCTTTGTTTAATTTGTTTTCCTTATAATTAATATGGATTTTTCTTTGAAAAAAATGTTTGGTGGTAAGGGAAAAGCTAAAATTGGTGAATCTAGTAGGCAAGCTACTACTACTCCCCCGGCCTCGGCCCTGGCTCCCCGACCTAAACCTGTTACCCGTCCTCCTCCACCTGTTATTCTTGATAGTGATAATCCTTGTTTTCAATTTACCAATAGTCAATTTATACATGATCTTACACCAAGTTCACAATTAAATGATGAATATATGAATTCTCTTTATGGTATTCCAGAGGAAAATGTTGATTTAGATGAAACACAACCGAATTTAGATGATACACCTACTATTCTTGTTGCTAACCAAACTGATAATAATCCAAATGATGCCCCGGTTGACCCTCTTGTAGTAACCCTTAATTTTAATAGGCAACTTTCTAAACGGTCCGAAACATCTCTTGTTTGGCACTTTTTTACTGAACTAAGAGATCAAAATAAGGCTAAGTGTAAAACTTGTGGCATCTTGATGTCTCATAAATTTACTGGAGACCGTGGCGGTACGGGTAGTTTGACCAGACACATAATGAAATACCCTAATGATAAAACTAGATTACTTCAAATGAAAGCTAGGAAAGAGGGGACAAGTGTAGGTACCCAGGGAATTAACACTAGTACCAGTTCAAATCTAGTTCAACCGTGAATTAACATTGTTACTGGTGGCATTTTGTATTACGTTCCAAATAATGATCGTGAAGGATTGGCAAAAATGGTTACTGTTATGTGCTTACCATATAGTTTTCCCTATAACCATCACTTTGTCCATTATATTAGAAGAATTTATAATCATACTTATAAAGGATGTCCTCGCACAACCGTAAAGGCTGATATTTATAAATATAAACATGAATATGAACAATTTTGCGTTATTTATTTACTCATATTAGTAATCGTGTTTCTATTACTACTGATATTGGTAGGAGTGGTAGTGACTGTGATTATCTTATTGTTACCACTCATTGGATTGATGAGGACTGGATAATGCAAAAACGCATTATTGCTTGTAGAATAATTACTTCAAGTCACACAGATAAGTTTATTGCTAAGACAGTTGCAGATATTTGTAGATATTTTTGCATTAGAGATAAAATAATGTTAGTTTCAATGGATAATGCTCCTAGTAACACTAATGCTATAGGCTTTCTTGCAACTACACTAAGTCCTGCATTTAGTAATATTTTTTATGTTAGATGTATTTGTCATATTTATCATTTAATCGGTGATGGTCTGAAAACTTTAAATGTTAAAATTGCAAAGGTTAAGTTCGCTCTTCATTGGATTTTTTATTCAAACCGCAGAAGTAGTGTTAAAGAATATCATAAAAATGTGATGAATTTGTCCTTAGAGAAAGAAAGTTTCCTAAACCTTGTCCGACTAGAATTACTTGTATGAAAGTTTAGTTGTTGCATATGAATATAGAAACCCAATAAGTGCAACTTATAATGATCGTGTAGGTGATGATGATGATGATGATGATGATGATGATGATGATGATGAGCACCTTACAAATCAAGATTGGGCTAATGTTAAAACTCTTCTAGATTTTTTAGAACATTTTCATGTTGCTACAAATGAATTATCTGGGCAATATTATGCTACTATTTCTAACTGTTTAGTTTATATTTCATCACTTGCANTGTTGCAACCATGTTAAATCCTACCAAGAAATTAGGAGGTCCTCGCTATTGGTATACTCAAATTTATAATACTTTACCACTTTCAACTGAGGAATATGATACACTTATAGATGAAAAAACCTCAATTAAAATAAATGCTCAAACAATTTACAATGCTTATCAAGTTGCATTAGATCATGCTAGATCAAATGTTCCAACTCCTACCTCGTCTAGCTCGCAGTCATCTAAAAGATCTGCAGGACTAAAATCACTTAGTTCTTGGACGGGGTTCAGGGGTTCTCAAGGTGATAATATTAGTGATAGTTCATAACTAAATGAACTTCAAGTTTATTTGTCACAGGGACTTAAAACAGAAAATCCCGACGGCACCTTCAATGTTTTGGAATGGTGGAAGGACAAAGAAAAATACTATCCGATTCTTTCAAGGATGGCTCGAGATATCTTAAGTATTCAAGCTTCAACAGTGGCATCAGAGAGCGCTTTCAGTCAAGCGAGACTTCAAATCGGTGATCATAGAGCGTCTATGAGGGAGAGCTTGGAAAAATCAGTACTCTTCGGAGATTGGATCCGTTCAGAAAGAAGAAATTTTGGACTACTTGAATCAGAATCGGAGATAGACGAAGCTTATGAAGAAATTCTAGCGGAACTTGTGGAGGATGCTACTTAGCCCGGAAGCGGTGATGAACAAGCTTCTTTTCCGCCACCACAACCAGAAATTCCTCCAAACCTTGAAGGATTTATGAAATTTGTTAGAGATAATATGCAGATTAATATATAACTTGTATTTTGGCACATCTTGATTAGTTTTTTTTTTTCCTTTTAATGATGGAATGAGTACCTTGTTGTGCTCATTCCAATGGGGGGAGGAAGACTAAGAAAGATATTGTCATTTTTTTAAATGTCGTATTAATAAAAATTGTAAGACATTTCCTTGAATATTTGTTTATATTTTTTTTTTTGTGTTTAAACTTGAATTACAAGACATAAGTCATAATTATATAATAAAATTTACAATAGATTGCCTTAGATAATATAATATAATTACATAAATTTTTATTTTTTTAAGATAGCCAACAACTATAATATCAAAAACTACCCGTTTGGATTTTTTAGCGCAAGTTTGAATATCTCTTTACTATTTTTGTGTTTTAAAATTGAATTACAAGATTTACAAGAAATTACCTTAGATAAAAAACATTTTAAAAATAGCCCGGATCGTTTAGGCCCGTGGGCCTAGCCCACTTAGCCTGGGCAAGTATGAGCTTAGGCCCATAGAGGGTCGGTTCCAATCATTAGGACCGTTTGGCCCGGGACCATTTGGTCCGGGCCCGCCTGACCCAATCCCGTTTGGCCCAGGCCCGGCCCAGATTAAACCATTAGTCCCGACAAGGGACACAGCTATAACCAATATCACCAGATGTACAACATAACCAAATAATCCTCAACCGAACAACTAATCAATTGTGTTCACAACCAAGTATTTCCAACAATTGAATAATCCCCAAAATAAAATCTACTTCATAACACAGTGGATATCGAAGAAAAACACATATACCATAAGAAATGACTCACGAGCATGCTTGACAACAAGGTATAGGTACTCGTCACCTCACCTATACATTGAACCTAATAATAACACGTAGCACATATGACTCAACACCTATTCCCTCAAACTAAGGTTAGGCCAAACACTTACATCGACTCCAAGAATCTAAATCAAGCCTCTAGCACCACTTTTCCTTTCGAACCTGACTCCAAATAATTAGTATCTAGACATAATTTACTCAATAACATCAATAAATGCTTAACAATTCAATTCCAATGCTTAAATATAGAATTCCCAACTTTCTTTCCAAAATTCCAAAAATCGACTACGGGCCTCGTTGGTCCAAACACGAGGTTCGGACCAAAACCCAATCACCCATTCCCCCACGAGCCCGAATATATAATTTGTTTTGAAATCTGACCCCAAAACGAGGTCAAATTCCCAAATTATCAAAAAGCCCTAACTCTACCCAAAAGCCCAATTTTCTACCCTTAATCACATGTTTTTAGGCCTAGAATCTAGTAGGTGTTGATAAAGATGGAAGAAAACGAGTCAAAGATTACTTACCAAAGAGGTTATGGTGAGGAAGTTCTTCAAAAATCACCTAAGAGGTGTGGAGAAGGAAGAGTTTGTGAGAAATGAGTTTATTCCCGTAACTATTCTATTTTTGAACTAAGGAAATCACTGGGCGAATTTAGCTTACGCGATCGCGATGGGTAGGACGCAATCGCAAATATTAATGACTCTTAGGCTATGCGATCGTGAAGAAAAGAGTGCGATCGCGAAGAAAGGAGTGCGATCGCAGAGTGAACAGGACGCTGACCTATGCGATCGCGACCTATAAACCGCTTTCTCACTAAACAAAATAGTACTCAGTCCCCAGCCCACATTTGCACTATGCGATCGCGTGTGGCTCTCCGCGATCGCGTAGAGCACTGGACCCAGCCCCCGCGATCGGGACCGAGGCCCTGCGTTTGCATAGGGTTAGTTACTCCCCCCCCCCCCCCCCCCCCCCCCCCGACTGACTCATCGCGATCGCATGCAAAGCACCGCGATCGCAAAGAAGGAATAACTGGACACCAGATTCTGCAGCAAACACAAGAGTTTTCTAAGGTTTTTGCACCCCGAAACTCACCCGAGCCCTCAGAACTCAAAACCAAACATACACACGACTTCAAAAACATCCCACAGACTTATTCAAGCAATCAAAATACCAAAAGTAACCTCATAACATCGAATTTAAACCTAAAAAATCAATGAAATTCCTTTAAACTTCCAAAATTTCTAAATTTTCCATTTTTGATACGAATCACGTCAAACTAAGTCCGTTTCTTACCAAATTTTACAGATAACACATATAAGTCATATCGAACCTGTACCGAGCTCCGGAACCAAGATACGAGCCCGATACCAAAGGTTTCATGTCAAATTTCATTTTCAAAAACCTTTATATTTTCCAGAAAACATCTTTAAAAATTTATTTCTCGGACTTGGGACCTCAGAATACGATTCCGGACATACGTCCAAGTCCCATATTTTCCTACGGACCCTCTGGGACCGTCAAATCACGGATCCGGGTCCGTTTACCAAAAATGTTGACCAAAGCCAACTTTATTCAAATTTTAACACAAAAATATTAGTTTTTCACATAACGGCTTCACAGCTATACGCCCGGGCTGCGCACGCAAATTGAGGTGAGATATAAGGAGGTTTTCACGGCTTCGGAACACAGATTTAGCTAAAATTACACGGGATGGCCTTTTGGGTCATCACACTAAAACTACCCGGACATAACAGGAATAGTCACTACGTACGGACTCTCGTCACCTCGTGCATACATAGTCCCCCACAAGTAGTCACATATTATATAAATTTACCTATGGGGAAATTTCCCTCTTACAAGGTTAGAAAAGAGACTTACCTCGCTCCGCAGTTCCATAACCGGCATTCCACACCCTTCCGATGACTCAAATCAATGCACAACACCCCAAAATTAGCCAATAATTATGCAAACCCATTAATATACACTCAATATCATTATAATCCAATTTACAATAATTCCTAACTCTGATTGAAAAGTTGATAAAGTCACCTTCAGGCCCACGTGCTCGGATTCTGAAAACTTTCGAAGATAAAGTTTACCCATAACCTCACGAGCTCAAATATAGAATTTATTTCCAATTCCATGCCAAAATTCGTGGTTAAAATCCAAAAATGCTAATTTCTAGGTTTTTCTTTAAAATCCCAAAATTTCTACAATTTTACATGTTTAGAACCATATATAATCCTTGCATTTAACCGATAACTAGAAGAAATCACTTACCTCTTGATAATGATGGAACCCCTTATCAAATGCTCTAAAAATCGCCTAAGGCCAAGTGGGAAATGAGGGAAATGGGCTAAGTTTCAGAATTAAAGCCCTTGGCTCAGACGCAGACGTCGCATTTACGACATATGGATCGCAATTGCGATAGTCGCATTTGCGACAAAAGAATCGCAAATGCGAAGCCAAGATGTCCCTGCTCAGGTCGCATTTGAGACCAGGATCTTCGCAAATGCGAAGGGGACTAATTCGCAATAGCGACAGATTTCTCGCAAATGCATACCCCTTAGAATTTCGCACTAGAACCAGCAATAAAATTTCTTCACAAAACTCTTCGAAACTCACCCGAGCCCCCGAGGCTCCAAACCAAAACTCGTACAAGTCCAAAAAAAAATAATACGGACTTGCTCGAGGCCTCAAATCACATCAAGCAATGCTAAAATCGCGAATCACGCCCCAATTCAAACTTGATGAACATAAGAAATTCAAATTTCTTCATTCGATGTCGAAACCTATCAAATCACGTCCAATTGAACTCAAATTTTGCACACAAGTCACATTTGACATTACGGACCTATTTCAACTCCCGGAATCGGAATCCGACCCCGATATAGAAAAGTCCACTTCCGGTCAAACTTTTCAAAAACCTTCAAATTTCTAACTTTAGCCAAATGACCTACGGACCTCCGAATTCACTTCTGGACGCGCTCCGAATACCAGCATCACCATACAGAGCTATTCCAAAACTCGGAATCCCAAGAGGACATCGATAATATTGAAATACACTTCAACACAAACTTATGAAATTCTTCCAAAAAATATGTAAATTGAATACGAAAGAGAAAACAAACATTCTTGTAGATCCAAATATTTTTAAAATAAATATATAAGATACCCCTTTTCTCTTTCAACTCTCTTACAGAAAATCTCAAAGTTTTTCAAGGCTTCATCTTTGTGAGATAGAAAAATCACCCATATAATACTTGAGTAGTCATCAACAATAACAAAAACACATCGTTTTCCTCCTATGCTAGCAGTTCTGGTGGATCCAAACAAATCCACATGAAGCAATTGTAAAGGCTTTGAGATAGACACAATGTCTTTATTTTTTAAGGAGTTTCTGGTTTGTTTACCAATCATGCATCACATACATGATTTCTAGAAAAATTGAGTTTAGGGAGACCAATAACTAAATCATGCTTGGAGAATTTTACAATAAGATGCATGATTGTATGACCAAGTTTCTTATGCCATAACCATGGATCATCATATATAAAGGCTAAGAAGATATGTCTATCTAGATTTTCAAAACCATCAAGAATATAAACATTTCCATACCTTTTTCCTGGGAGGATTATTTAACCTGTCTCATCTTCAATAGCACAACTCGTTTTCTTGAATTTAACTTCGTACCTTGAATCATATAGTTGTCTTATACTCAGGAGATTGTAGTTAAAGTCCATCTACAAGATATACTTCAGTAATATCACAATTGTTATTGAATGGAACCGTTCCAATACCAATTATCTTTCCTTTTGAGTCATCACCAAATTCAACACATCCTCTATATATGTAACTTCTTTGAACATGTTTTTGTCACCTGTCATGTGACTGGAACACCCACTATCTAAGTACAATTTTCCTTTGTCGCTCTTCCTGTGGTGTTCCTGCAAAACAGAATGAAATCGACAAGATGAATATTTATGTCCACTTTTATTACAGTAGTGACACACAGGGGTTGATCCATTTTTAGATCTTCCTATAATGACCCGACTGGTCATTTTGAGAATTTAAGCTCCGTTCGGTGGCACAAGGTTTTGAACAGCTTCACATTGTGTATATCAACCTGCGTGCATGGTTGGATTCAATTACCGGATGATTCGAAATCGAATTTGAAGAAGGATGTTAGTTTCGAAAGCTTAAACGGTGGAATTTGACCGGAATTTTGACTTTTTATGTAAACAGCTCCGGAATTAGTTTTGGATAATGTCAACAGCTTAGTATGGTGATTTTGATCTTAGGCGTGTGTCCGAATTTAGATTTTGGGGTCCGTGAAATAATTTGAGGCAATTCGGCGAAAGTTGGAAAATTTGAACTTTTGAAAATGGAGTAGTTTGACCACAGTTGACTTTTTGGGATATCGAGGTCGGGATACGATTTCAAGAGTTGGAGAAGCTTCGTTATGTGAATTGAGACTTGCCTGCAAAATTTGGCGTCATTCCGGGTTGAATTGATAGGTTTCGGCACGAGTTTAGAAGTTTGAAAATTTGAAAGTTCCTAAGTTTGATTATTGGTGCAATTCGTAGTTTTGTCATTTCTTGATGTGATTTGAGACCTCGAGTGAGTCCGTGTTAGGTTATATGACTTGTTTGTGTGTTTAGACGAGGTCCTGGGGGCCTCGGGTGTATTCCAGGAGGGCTACGGGTCAATTCCTCCTATTTTTGAATTGCTATTTTTCTGCTTTTGGTGTTCTCCTTCGCGATTCGCGATGTGTTGTTTCTGACTACCTCGAAATCCTTCTTCACATTCGCGTTAAGCACTTCGCATTTGTGAAGCCTTGCATTTTTATTCTTCTCGTTCGCATAGTAAAAATTAGGGGTTGGGGGTTGTTGGTTATTTCTTCTCCGCGTTCGCATCAAGTACCACACGTTCGCGTAAGGTACTGCCTTTTTTTCAACGCGTTCGCGTGTCTCCTCACGTGATCGCACAACACTGTCTACCCCCTTATACGTGATCGCATACGCTCTTCCGCAATCGCGTAACTCATTTTTTTGGCAGAAGCTATTTTCCTTCTACGCGATCGCATCCCTTCTCTCGCGATCGCGATCGCGATGCACAAATCCTGGGCAGACGAAATATATTGCAAAATCGAGGGTTAGACCATTGTATTCATATCTTGACTTATGGAGCTCGGTTTTGAGTGATTATTTGAGGGTTTTTCACATAAATCGATTGGGTAAGTGTTATTCACCTAGAATCTAACATATTCCATGATTTAGTCTTTGTTTTTTATCATTTAAATTGTGTTTTTGGTTAGAGAAAATGTTGGTTTTTTGAAGAAAATTTCTAAAATGAAAAACCATGATTTTGAGGGACGAAATGGTATCGGAAATTGGTAATTTTTGTATGTTCGAACTCATATTGGAATGGGTATTCGAATTTTTTAAATTTGTCAGGTTTCGAGGTGCGGGCCGGGGGGTCGACTTTTGGAGCGATTTTTAGAATTGGTAAAAGATTGAAGCTTTATTATCTAGAATAGTTTCTTATAAGTTTTATGTGTGTTTTGAAGTTATTCTAGTTGGTTTTGAGCCATCCGGAGGACTATTCGCCGAGAAGTCCATTTTAGAGTACCGAGTTATTGTCCTTGAGGTAAGTATCTTGTCTAACCTTGTGTGGGGGAAATACCCCTTAGGATTTGAGTTTTCTATGTTGATTGTAGTCCGTGTACGCGAGGTGACGAGTGTGTGCTCGGACTTATTTGTAGAAGTTTGACCTTTTAGGGTTCTTAGGTCCTTATATTCACCTTGTATGAAGTTGTTCTTGATACGCTTGAGTTCTTATTTGCTAGTTTCCCCTCTATATGCTTTGATTAGAGCTAATTGCTTTAGGATCCACCATTACCGACTACTTGACTCTGATTTGACTTAACCAAAGGTTTTACCTCTCTATCATCATGCTATATTTTCATAAACTGCCTATAATTAATTGAATTATTGAATATCCCTCATAATTGCTCAACCTCATAAGGGGTTTAGATAACTTATATCTTAGTCGACTTGTCCTTACTTGAAATTATTTAACTTGTGTTGTCTTCTTATTGTTGACTTGAATTTGTGGATTTGTTGCTTGTCTTGTTTTTCCCTAGTCAAGTTGTTCTCTGTACACTTAGTATTCTTTACCTTGATTATTCCTTGTGAATGATGTTCTACTGTCTCTTTGTAAATTGAAGTTCTTGTATTGATTTATTCGCGGTACTTGGTGTCATTGTCATGGTTGCTTTGTATTTTATGTGGTGATGTACGAGTTTTCTGCAGTGCTATAATTGTTGTCTTTGTTTGTTGCACTGCATATTTAAATTGGGGACTACGGACGTATTATGGGAGATCCCCCATGTACTGCATATTTAAATTAGGGACTAGGGACGTATTCTGGGAGATCCCCCCATGTACTGCATATTTAAATTGGGGACTACAGACGTATTCTGGGAGATCCCCCC
>ML343338.1:66748-81476 GCA_005239505.1 Nicotiana paniculata
GTACTGCATATTTACTTTGGGACTACAGACGTATTCCGGGAGATCCCCTTGTACTGCATATTTACTTTGGGACTATGGACGTATTCCGGGAGATCCTCCAGCACTGCATATTATTTTGGGAATACAGACGTATTCCGGGAGATCCTTTGTATTGTGTGATAAATTCGGAACTACGGGATGGGATCCCGGTAGATTTTATCAAAGGAACAATGTTTGAAGGACACTCCCTTGGAAAAGAATATTTGAAATTTTTTTATGTTAAATAAAACTATGTTGAAGGATATCCCTTTGGAAATGAATATCTGAAAAATGTTTATGTTAAATAAAACTATGTTGAAGGATATCCCTTTGGAAAAGATTATTTGGAAAATGTTCATATTGAAGGAAAACTATGTTTAAAGGACACTTTCTTTGGAAAAATTATATTTGAAAAGCTATTATCATGAAGAAAACTATGTCTGAGAGACATCTCTTGGGAAAATTATATTTCAAAAGAATTTCCCTTTAAAAAGGATATTACCTTAAAGCTTTCAATATCGAAACTTGCGGGTGAAAGTTCACACTCGAAAATTTTGACCATTCTAATGGTATTAGTGGCTAAGGCCTGGTGTGGAGACTAATGCAGTGTTGAGTTACTACTTGTCCTTATCGTGTTGTGATTTCCGGACTTGGGCTATGTTCCCGTCCATCCGTCTGTGTATTATTATGATATTTCGTCGTTAATTGATGTATTTCCTTCCGCATTGTAGTTGTTATGTTGTTAACTATATTGTTAGTCATTAGATAGGTGTCATGCCCTGTCATTCCTATATTTATGCCTGTTAATTTATTAGAACCAGTGGGTGTCTTGACTAGTCCTCGTCACTACTCACTGAGGTTAGTCTTGATACTTACTGGGCACCGCTGTGGTGTGCTCAATCTACACTGCACATTTTTTTGCAGATCCAGATATTGATCGTTAATAGCTGCGTGGATTCTTGCTGAGGAGACTCAAGGTAAACCTGTCGTCGCGTTCGCAGGCTTCAGAGTCACCTTCCTATTCTGTATTTACACTATTTTTACTTACTTCCAAACAATTATATTTAGAGGTTGTAGTAAACATTATAGAGCTTATGACTTGTACTACCAGGTTTTGGGAATATGCATTGTATAAAGAATTCTTCATTTCAGAAGACTATTAGATTTTTATTTATTATTGTTGGTATTCCATAAATATTAGGCTTACCTAGGAAAATTTGGGTCGTGACAAGTTGGTATCAGAGCTCTAGGTTCATAGGTGCTACGAGTCATAAGCGAGTTTAGTAGAGTCTTATGGATCGGTACGGAGACGTCTGTACTTATCTTCGAGAGGCTACGCAACTATTAGGACAATTCCACTTTCTTCATTCCTCTCATGAGAATTCATTGATCTCAAAGTTTGAAACTATCATTCCATTCCCTCACTAATGGTGAGGACACGGGCTGCAGTTCCTAATGAAGTTACCCCGGGGTAGATGTTGCTAGGGGCAGAGGCAGAGGTCGACGAGGATCACGTGCCGCAGTTAGGACACCTACTAGAGCAGCCGTTGAGGAGCTACCAGCAGTTCCAGTTGGGGGCAGGCATCGGAGGCGCCTGTTATTTCTTGTGTTTTATTTCAGTTTCCCCCTTATAGTAGGCTTACCTAGTCGTAGAGACTAAGTTCCATCACAACACCTTCAGAGGGTGAATCGGGTCGTGACATGTTGGTATCAGAGCGTCTAGGTTCATAGGAGTCAAAAGTCACAAGCCGGTTTATTAGGATCACGCGGATCGGTGCGGAGACGTCCATATCTATCTTCGGGAGGCTATGTAACTATTAAGAACAATCATATTTCTTTGATTTCCTTGTCATGCGAGTTATTGACATCAAAACTTCTAAACTCTATTCTATTCTTTCTCACAGATGGTGAGGACCCATACCGAATGGACCGACGACCAGGCACCCCAGCCCCCAGCCAGAGCCGCCAGAGGCAGGGGTAGGGGTAGGGGTAGAGGACGAGTACGCGGTGCAGCCCGAGCACCGGCGATAGTAGCGACAGAGAAGCCTACAGTAGCTCCAGCTGGAGGGCCGACACATGAGGTCCCTATTGTTGCTCGAGGATAAGGGCAATGATATAAATAACATACTGGCCGCTCGGCTCACACAAAATATAACTCCCCAAGACCCGAAAAGTCACAGACAGTCACAAGCTTCTAACACTACTGTAACTCTAACAAAAACTGGAAAGTACATAACAAAATCTCTACAAGCTAGAATGGAAGGGGACTAGGAGGATT
The DNA here is from genome assembly GCA_005239505.1 of Nicotiana paniculata. Taxonomy (NCBI): domain Eukaryota; kingdom Viridiplantae; phylum Streptophyta; class Magnoliopsida; order Solanales; family Solanaceae; genus Nicotiana; species Nicotiana paniculata. The sequence continues at coordinate 69,045 of ML343338.1, forward strand.
CTGCGGACGCGGTAGAAATACCTTTGCGGTCTCCTGGAATCAGCAACAACGACTAACCACGAGGCTGATAACTCGTACCTGGATCTGCACACGAAAACATGTGCATGAAAGGGCGTAAGTACACCACATTTGGTACCCAGTAAGTGCCAAGCCTAAACCCAGTCAAGTATTGTCGAGTTCAGGTTAAGGCTCTACTGGATTTCTATATAAATCAATTTTAAAACAGTACAAAGATAGGTAATATATATACAGTAAATAGTTTAAGAAAAACAATATAAGTTCTACAGTAAGGAGAGTCCTCGGCTCAACACAATATGTATATCACAAAGTGGAATCTCCCAGGATACCGTCCCGTAGTTCCAATGATTATGCAGTACAGTGGGATCTCCCGGAATACGTCCGTAGTCCAAAATAAATATGCAGTACAGGGGGGTCTCCCGTAATACGTATGTAGTCCCAAAGTAAATATGCAGTACAGGGGGATCTCCTTGAATACGTCAGTAGTCCCAAAATAAATATGCAGTACAGGGGGATCTCCCGAAATACGTATATAGTCCCAAAATAAATACGCAGTATAGGGGGATCTCCCGGAATACGTCTGTAGTCCAAATTTAAATATGCTATGTCGGATGAATGACAAGCATAACATCGAAATTACATGATTTATACTAATCACATATGAGGCAAAGAAGGGCTTAACTAAGCATGGCGCACAAAAGATCAAGTAGGCAATTAAGCACGTAAGCATGCTTTCCTAATCTAAACTAAACAATATATCATATGAGAGAAAGTTCATAGAAGAGAAAACAATTTATGTTTTAGTAAGGGGAAAATGAGGTTTTTTTGAAATAACGGCCCGTGTACGTACTCGTCTGCTGACGTACATGGCGCCCACACAACATTTAGCATCAAATATCCTAAGGGGGAAGTCTCCAACACAAAGTTAGGCAAGCCACTTACCTCAACTGCTCAATTCAACCGGGAATCACGTTCTTGCCACGAGTACCAAACTCTGAATGGCCCGAATCTATTTAAATAAGTTACATAATGTGAATATCACTACAAACAACTAGATTAAATAAAAAATTTGAAGCTAAAGCGCGAAAATAAGGAAATCGCCGAAAAAGACCCCCTAGGCTCACGTCTCGGAATCGAGTAAAATTTACAAATTCCGGACACCAGTTCACTCACGAGTCTAACCATACAAAAATTACTTGAATCGGATACCAAAATATTGATCAAAACTCAAAAACTCGGTCTAAGAACTTTATCCAAAATTTTCCCAATTTTTCACCCTAACTTCGAAATTAAAGGATGAATTTAAGCATATATTCGTGGAAATTAGTCAAAATCGAGTAGGAATTAATTACCCAAATCACCTAGGTGAAAATCCTTCAAAAATCGCCAATCCCCGAGCTCCCAAGTTCAAAATATGAAATTGTAGCTCAAACCCTCGATTTGGATTTTTAAGTATCTGCCCAGGCACACGCTCAGTGCGATCACGGAAAGCCAGATGCGATCACGAAGAGTATACTACACTTGCCTCAGAAATTCACTACGCGATCGCGGGAATCCGTTCGCGAACGCAGTGCTTTACTTCCAGAACTACACGATCGCGGTTGCCTTCACACGACCGCGTAGAGAAACACTTAATTTCCACAGCTGGCCTATTCCTTCTACGCGAACGCGACTTAGCCCTTGCGAACGTAGTGAACAAGCTGCCTATTCTACGTGATTGCATTCCTTTTCATGCAATCGTTATGCATTAAGTCCTGACTGGACTACAATTTCCCTACGCGAACGCGGACTCCCTCACGCGATCGCGATGAAGAAAATCCTGTTGCACTCATACCAGAAAACCAGCAATCAATACAAGGTTAAAATGACCTGTTGAGCATCCGAAACACACCTGAGGCCCTTGGGACCTCAACCAAACCTACTAACCAGTCCTAATACCCCATTCGAACTTAGTCGAGTCTTTAAACCACATCACATAGAAATTTTCCAAAATCTACAACCGATGCAGAAACACGTCAAAACTAGTCCGAATGACCTCAAATTTGAGACACCGGTCAAGAATGAAAATACGGACCTACAGCCACTCTCGGAATCCCATTCCGAGCCCGATATCAAAATTTCACCTATCGGCCAAAATTCTAACTTTCGCCAATTCAAGCCTAACTCTACTAAAAACCTCGAAAACACATTCTGGACGCGCTCCGAACCCCGAAATCACTCAACGGAGTTAACAGAGTTGACAGAATTCCATTCCAGACCCGTCTTCACACAGTTCCAACCACGGTTTGATTTCTAAAGCTTAAACTCAAAATTAGGGACTAAGTGTCCCAAAACTCTCCGAGTTTCATAGCTAATCACTCCCACAAGTCCCAATAGAAGAAACAAATGTGGGGAAAATAGTTATTAGGGGATCAAGGGTCTAACTCTCAAAACGACCGGCCGGGTCGTTACATAACACTTCCACCATTTATCTTTGTAACTTCTTTGAACAGGTTTTTGTCACCTGTCATGTGACTGGAACACGCACTATCTAAGTATAATTTTCCTTTGTGGCTATTCATGTGGTGTTCCTGCAAAACAGAAGTATCACTTTCTTTTAGGTACCCAAGCTTGCTTGGGTCCTTGTTGGTTAGTTCTACTAAGATCAGGGTTGTTTTTCGGTTTCCAAATCCACCCTTAAATGTTAGCTTTACGAAATCGAAAAAATAAATAGTTATGTCCACTGTTTATTGCAGTAGTGACACATAGTGGCTGATCCATTTTCAAATTCCATTTGTGTTAGTACTTGTGGACTCAGTTCTAGCTGATCCTTTTCCAATTGACTTGTAAATCGCCTGGTTAAACTTGAGAAAATCGTGACGGGTAGATTTGCGCATGCCGTTGAGTTGCATTTGCAATTCCTGAACTTCATCTTGAAGTACCTCCTTTTCAATTTCACATACTTCAAGCTTGAGTTCCTATTCTTTATTTTCCCTGTTGAGTCTCCTTAGTTCATTCATCATTTTTTGAGACTCTTTTAGAGTAAGGTCAAGAATTTCCAGCAATTCATTATATCTATCACAGTTATAAGATCTTACCTCGCTTGTTTCACCTTGTGCCATAAAACAATTATCTTTATCGTCTTTGCATTCGTCAGATGCATCTTCATCAGTCCAGCAACCGGAGAGTTTGTTCATCTCATTTCCAGGGTTGTCATGAAGCATAGATTTCCTATCTCTTCGTGTTTCGAACTGTCTTCATTACTCCAACATCCAAATGATTTGTTTTTATTGAATCCTCTGGAAACCTTTCTTTGAATATCTGGGCATTCAGCTTGAACATGCCCATATCTTCCATACTCATAACATTTTCCATCATTCTTGTCTTGTTCTATCATGACCCAAACCTAGGAGCGCGATCGACGCTCAACAGAGTTACCTCGGTTAAGCAAGCCTACACAGTGTCGTCTACCCAATTACCCATGAATAAAGAGAAGAATACATTTCATTAATTTGATAGTAAGAGGTCATGTGAATGGCACCAATTCATTTGTTTTTGTTACGTTTAACAAGTCACAAAAATAGTACATTGTACAATCATAGTTAAAGTGGAACAGATGATACGATTACAACATTTTTAGTTTAACCTTCCCAAAACAAATACAACCCACACTATGTCTACGGAGCCTCTAACAGAAACAAAAGAGTGCTATGAAATTGCCAGCAACAAGGCCCCGGCTATACCACAAAACACTATGTACAAAGGATAAGGTATACTGGACCCCAAAATGAAGTGGGGCTCACCAAGACAGCTGAAGAGAGGGTGTGCTGCTATCACTGGCCACTATCGCCTGCTATGGAATCACCTGCATCCATTGAAGATGCAGCGCCTCCCACAAAAGGGACGTTAGTACATATGGAATAGTACTAGTATGAAAACTAAACACCCTTTCAATAAAACAAGCAACAGTAAACGAGGAATGGAACAAAAAATCAATAAGAGACTCAAACAGTAATAAGGTGTCAAGTTAGGGAATATTCCGAGTAAGTTTCATTTATTTAAATTGGGAGATCTTAAGCACCGATATACTGGCATTTTTTAGCACGAAGTCGGATCTTAACCCGACATGCTAAGTCGTCTCACCCAGAGACATACACTCACAATACCACCATGTGCGCGACATGGTTCGATCTCAGCATGATCGGCTAAGCCATCTCACCACAATTTCGTGTGGGTTGACAACACATCACATCTTGCTAGAAATAATTTAATCTCGTTTAAGGGGAAACATCTCAACACACCAATCCCACCCCGTATAAGGGAAAACAACATCATCACATTAGCACGGGTATTTACCCCTCAATTATTCCTACACCGGCATGTGTAGTTTCGGGGTTAGGTTGTTCCGATCTATCCTTCCTCGGTAGCTAAACGATACTCCCAAATCATCTATTACTAAAATTATTTACCACTCAATTCATATTCTTCTACATGTTATTCATTTTATTGGCATCATAGGCCATAACGCAATATCATTCTTGGCACATTGGCCGTATTTCTTAATTCATTCTCGCCATTTCACTTTCAATCATTATCATGGATAATCAACAACAAGACCTTTCAAATTAAGACTTTAAATCCATACTTGGACAAATTAGTGTCTTAGGCACATATGATCTCTTATACCATTTGATGTTATTACTTTCATTTGGATTTGACTTGAAGTCACAACATTTTAATACATACTCACACTTCAAATACTCTCCCAAAGAATAGTACAATATGATAAGAACATTCCAGAACACATCATGAACATATTCATATGTATACATCATCCGACGCCAAACTTATTCAGAAAAGTCAATTCATAATAGACAACTCGAGTCTTACAAGATCATCGTGGGAATTCAATTCTAAGAGAAGAGTTTAGCCAACATACCTTACCTCGGGATTTTTAATTTACAAAATGTTCCGGAGATCCTAGCCATTTTGATCTATTTGGAGATATAGCAAAATAGAACACCAATTATGAAGGAGTTCATAATTCTAGCTCGCTTGAGAATTTTACCAAACATTAGGCGTGCATTAAAGTTTTAAGGTCCTCCTATGGTGAATTCTTTCACCCCACTACCCAAGATCACTCAAAAGAGCTCAACAATCCCCTGGCTACCCTAGATGGTACATGCATGCAAAATAAACAACTCTCACGCCCAAGAATTACTTTACTAATTACCCATTTTAGTTAAATTCCAAAATTAAGGGTAGGGTATAGAGCCTTAGCTTTGGTTGAAGACCTTCTGAGCTACCCTAGTGAAATCTTCAAGATTTGAACAAAGATTGATGAACAAATGACTTATAACTCCTCTTCTTACTCTAGACTACCTTCCTCTCTCTCTAAAATGTGAGTTTGAATCTTCTAAAATGACCCTTAACATTGTTTTACAAGAATGGGGTCGGTTTTATAAAACAAGAAAAATGAAACTCCGAAACACGATCTAAGGTCGCATATGCGACCGCATAATGCTTCTGCGGTCCGCAAAATGGGCTACGAAATGGCCATCTGGAATTGGGCAGTTCTGCCCTATTGTGCAGCCATTATGCAGTCCGCAGACCTGTTCTGTGGTCGCATAATGCACAGGAGAACCTCCCTCCAAAAAAATTGCATGCTTGTTCCGCGGTGGATGTGCGGCCCGCGAAACGGTTTTGTGATTGCATATGTGATCGCACGATATCATCAAAACTTGCCCAGTTTTATTCTTCACTCTGGGTCCATTCAGTGGCCCGCAGAGTAATTCTGCCCAATTTTCTCTACATTTTCCAGTACATAAGCCTACCTCGGCACCACGAGATCCTGAATTTTAGGCAAAATTTTATAGGGCCTTACATGTTTGTTCATTATATTGCATGGTTCACCTGGGTGGTATTCTACTTCTTCTTATGTTCTGTATCTCCTCATTAAACAATCCATGTTGCTTGATACTATGTCAATCTCATCTTCAAGATCTTCAGGGTCATCATCAATATCATTTTCTGTCCTTTCAGTTGTAGCTTTGAAGGCGATTATTTTCTTCTTTTCTTCCTGGCTTGTTTTCTTGAGGTGAGTTTTCTCGAACGCAATGAGATCTCCTCGAATCTCATCATATGAAAGTTTGTTTAGATCTTGTTATTTGAGTGCAACTACTTTTGTCTGCCAAGTGATAGGTAGGCTCCTCAGAATTTTCCGAACTTGATCACCACTTGAGTATGGTTTACCAAAAGTTTTTAGATTGCAAATGATTTTGTTGAACCTTGCAAACATTTTTTCAATGGATTCTACTTCTTTCATCTGAAAGAGTTCATAGTCATGAACCAACATGTTGATGAGAATTTCTTTCACTTTGTTGGTTCCTTCATTAGTAACTTCCAGTTTATCCCACATTTATTTGGCTGTATCACAACTTGAAATTTTTTCATATCCCTCTCCACTTATAGAATTATAGAGTAAGTATCATGCTTTAGCATTGACTTGAACAACTTCCATTTGCTCGTCTGCGTACTCAACTATATCTTCTGGATCAGTAGGTGGTTGAGCAATTGCTGGTAGTGGATACTTTCCCTTTTTGATAACTTGCCATACTTTGACATCATAGGATTTTGTATATATTTCCATACGCAGTTTCGAGTGAGAAAAGTGTTGTCCATTATAATATGGTGGCCTAACTTGCGATGTCCCTTCTTGAAAAAGTGCTCAAACAATAACTTGTCTTTCCATGATCTTTTCTCACAAGCTGTTAAGTAAAAAGTGTGAGACTAGCTCTGATACCAATTGAGAGTACAAGAAGGGGGGAGGGTGAATTGCTTATTTAAAAAACATATTATAAGTAGTTGACTAGTTTACCAATTAGTCAACTAGAAATAAGAGTAGGATAACAGTAAATGCACAAATAAATGCTGGAAATAAAGACACCAAAATTTTAGTGATCGAAGTTTCTTGAGTACAGAATGGTTGATGTTGCTTTACACCAACATCTTAATCCATGTGTCTCTTTTCTTTTCTTGATACAATGTCTCACCAGTGTTATATCTCCTTTTCTTCTCTCACTAATTACACACCAGATCTATAAGAACTATAATTCTTGTTTGGAGAGAAAAAAAGGAGTGAAAATGGTTCGCTCAAAGTATGTCCTTTGGCTTCTTGGCTTTTGAATGACTAGAATCTTGAGATATTGCAAACCCGAGGGAGTTGATCCTCGAAAGGAATCATAGATTGATTCTTTCCAAGAATAAGGTTAAGTTTTCGTTTATCTTCCTTGATTTATGATCTTGACGAGCTTTTCATCCGCTATCCTTTTGTTACTTAAGGCATATTCGACGGTTCCCTCGATTTCTGGCTTTATTGGTTTTCAGTGCATCCATTTGCGATTTCTTTTCCCTTTGATTTGGTACTTTCTAGTTATAGCTTATGTCAATCACTGATTGATTCTTCTTGCTGGATCTCCACTTCTTCCTCCTTTTTCATTGATAATCATTGATTCTTTTCTTTGCGTTGCTTTTAGAGCCCCCGTTAATAGATTATTTCCTTAATCTATTTTCTTCTTGAATCCTTTAATTTATTCCTTGTGATCCTGCACCAAATATAGTGTATTATTTTTCATCATTGAAACTTATAATTAACAACTGCAATTGAAAATACTTCTACAGGTTCAGTCTATTTGCAGTGTGTACACCAACATGAACGTTGGATGAATAATAGGGTAGAAGTTCTTAAAGCGATGAATCATCATTTTCTACATAACTATGAGTCAGAATTGTCGGTTTCATCATCCTCTATTGACTCATCCTATTACGCGAAAAGATCTGGCCATGGCTACACCGGAGAAGATTTGAGGGCCAGGCTTTTGGTTCATCTCTATTTTTAATTTTATTAAAATATATACAGTATTTTACTTGGCCGAAAAAATTCATCTCTTGCGAGCTTTCTTCTCTTCTTTGCTTTTTTAGTCACATGCATGATACATATATGTTGTATTATGTACAAATACATTGTATTTTATATAAATATATTATTTTTTTCGCATGTATTTATGTATTCCGAAGGTTTATATTTTTTTAATACAGCAGAATATCACTATTTTTTGTGATTTTTTTGTTGTTTGAATACAATGAATTGAATACAGTGAATTGAATACAATGTATAATAGTGAATAATGAATATATATGAATTGAATACCAGGTATACAGTCAAATTGAATAGAACGGTATACACCTTTATTCTTGATTACATCATTGTATTTATAAATACAATCGCGCGAATACACGGAATACATCACAGTAGCAGCGTAATGTTATGTATAATTAATTTTGTTGAGTTAAATTAGGAGTGATACACGCTAATTGATCCTCTTTCCATTATTAAACAACTGGGCTAACCTATTTTTTGGCGAATTTCGCTACTGTATTCATGAATACAGGAATGCAAATATAGTCGCACAACTGGATTCCCCTATTACTGTATTCATCAATATAGTAGCGCGAATACAATCGCGTAGCAGCTAAATTTATGTGGAATGGATTTTGTTGCGTTAAATTAGGTGTCATATACGCTAATTGATTTTCTTTCCATTATTAAACAGCTAGACTCCGCTATTATTTAGGCAAATTCCGCTACTGTATTCATAAATACAGTAGCACGAATACAACAAATATAGTCGCACAACTGGATTCCCCTATTTTATGGTGAATTCTGCTACTGTATTCAAGAATACAATAGCACGAATACAACAAATGTAGTCGCACAACAACTAAATAATAGCTATAGTGAGTAATTATGTATATGGTAGCTATAGGAAGTTAATATTCACTAAACAATAGTGGTTTCTGACAATTCCTCGATAATACAACGTCTAGGAAATAGCCCAAAACCTGGTGTAAGATTGTCTAGGAACATCTATTTAGATAGTCTGAATACAAAAATCAAGGAACGCTGTCTAAATCATCTTATTTTGATAAGTGCTTTTTCTCAAAAGTACTTGTTGTGAGAAGTAGTTTTAGTTTGGCTAATTAATTTGAAAAATACTTCTGAAAAGCAATTAGAGTTTGGCCAAGCTTTTAAAAATTACTTCTAAGTGTATTTTTTTCAAAAGTGCTTTACATAAAAGTGCTTTTGGAGAGAAGTTACTTTTTTCTGTTTCTCCAAAACTGCTTCTGCTTCTCCTTAAAAATACTTTTTTTTCTTCAAAAAGCTTGGACAAACACTTCAACTTTGAAAAATAAGCATTTGTTTTGAAAAAAAAAAAGTGTTTCTAGGATTCTTGGCCAAAAAAGGCTAGTGGTTGGCTCACCTCAACTAAACTAGAATACCACCACGAACTAATAGATCAAAGATGTCCCGTGGTAGCACTATTAGTAGAACATGCATGGAACAGGAAAGTAACTTTGATGAGCCGCAAGGCACAGTGAGATATTCGACCTGCTCCTACGTCTTACTCGCGGAGCCAGTCTTTCAAATATAATGTATGAAAGGAATAATAATAATATATAGCATACATTAATGTAAAGCATGCAAGATTTTTAGCAGATGGGCAATAAGTCAAACCATTTCTGATACCAAACCATGGCCCTCGTGGACTAGAACCACTAGGCCTAACAATACGACCATAGATACTCACAGTTAAAACTGCTAGACCTAATTCAGTATCAAGCCCTCGCAAATAAGACTACAAGACCTCACTCAATATCAATGAGCCCTTTCAGAAACTAGGGATCCACTGCAGATACTAGGATATGTTAGACCTAGCAGTCTAACATCAATAATCAACTCTCACAACTAGCATGTACAATAAGCAATACAAGATTTAACATCAACAGGTAAATATCATAAGCAACTTGCTTAGCAATGCATATAACAAAATCGTACCAAGTAACCCTAGCATGATCCATGTCCATACAGCTCTAAGATCTCATGCTCACTTTACATAAAACAACGTTAAATCACGCTTAAAGTCTTAACAATATCGAGACAATGTCTAATTTTCTACCCAAACGGCCTCAAATGGCTTCAATCTATGAAAAATATTCAGCTTACTCATTAAATCTTGACTATGAACACCCAGTAGTATCCTGAACAAGCAGCATTACCATCTCTGGCTCTTGGGAAATAATTTCAAATTGATCACTCAATAAGCAAAAATATAACTAGAAAAATGATTTTTTATCATAAGCTCTTGTCCAACAAATGGTATGATATCATCAATTTAAGCTCAATTTTAGAAAGAACAAGTTTTATCGTAGTACATGCATCTTCCAAAAAATTATGAGGAGCGTCCTGCTTGCACATAACATAGACTATTTCAAAACTCGTTCAAGTAACAATACCATTCACTTACAGAACTTGTAACATGATCTATTCTTTAGTTACGATAAGGAACAAAAGCTAGGAAAGTTATGTTAACAAGAGGAAGACAAATCATTACCACCACCCTCCCAAATAGAATAATAAAGCATTGTACATAACTGTCACGGCCCAATTTAAGATTGTGACCGGCGCTTAGGAGCAAGTGCTCCCAATTAAGCCTCATCGGTAATTTTACAGAAAAACGGACAGAGTTTTCCCTGTTTTTAGACCCTCCCAAAAAAATTTCCTGTCTCAAATCAACAACCAAACATTCTAATATCATGCCAAACAATTGACAACTTGTCAATTAACCAATACAAGTCTCCACCATAACTAAACCACCAAATAACCACTAGAAATACTAATTTATCTCCAACTTTGAAGAATGAGAATGATACTCAACATATGACTATAATAACAAAAGAATACACATGACACTAAAATAATGACTATGGGGCGACTCTAAGAGTTCAAAGAAAAGACCATGAAAATAAATAAAATCTCCGCCCACGCGAACAAGTGCGAGGCTCACCGAGAACTATCAACCTGCGCTCTAATTAACGAAATCCTCGCCTGCGTCAACTGATATCTCTGTATCAAAAATTAGCAGGGAATGAGTCGCTAGCTCATTGAATAATAACACTTAACCACAACCGTTTTTATTTGGCGACAAGTCAGAAAACATGCTAGTATATTAAACAGAAATTATCATAAAAATGCCCCTTTCAGAAACAATAAATAATTTTCAGTCTCATCATATTTTATTTGTAGTATAATACGATTGACAATTCCGTAATAAGCTCGGTAACCACTGTATAATATCAATATCCATTTTTTGGGAGGTTTCAATGAACGGATCATGTAATCGATATAACTGTGGACTTCTTTGCAAGAAGTCATATATATCGGTAGTCCCTACTCAAGGAAAATTGGTAATAGTTCTACCTTCCCACTAGCGAGGGCTATACGGTAATCGATAATTACAAGGTGCACCAGGTCTAACGAACCCGCTGTTAGCTACGGGATCCTTCAAAGTATACTCCCATTTATACTTGTCTTTGTATCCGTATATACTGATTGGAAAATATTTTAAAACAATATAAGGCATTTCGATTCTTATCAAATCATGTAATTTCATTTCGATAACAGTAAATTCAAGTAATGGTAGAACATATCTAGTGACAACAGGAATATTTAAAACAACGGTAATCATCTCAAATAACTATTTCGGTATCATATCGAGTAAAAGACTTGTCCCACATGCAACTCAAAATAATCGGTAATATATTCATATTAAAAAATCATGTGTAAATCATGCAAGTAATGAAAACACAAATTGCGGTAAGATTACTACTCACAGTACTAATGCCGATATACCAACTACTTCATCTCAAACAACTCATACAAATTCCTCCAATCAATCTATAATTACATGATATGGATCTCATATTAATTGCCTCATCTAGGCTAAATCCATCACTAATTTAGAATACTCAATCATCGGGGTTCATGTTTGAGTCTTAGTTTGTGAATTTATATTTAATCATAGAACTAGTCCATAATTCTATCAATTTCAAACTATTTAGTATAATTTATTCTTCTAAAATTAGACCTATCAGTGCTTAAACCAAACCTTTATAGCCTTATCATCTCCATAGTAATTGTATGTATAAGAGAAAATGTGATATTGAATTCTTTTGTACTACATGAAATTGCATAGATTCAGTGAAATAATTCAACAGATGAGAAGAAGAAGGTTAACCTCTTGAGTCGAAGGAGAACTTTAATACTTTCAATATCAAGCCCCAATTCTTCTTAAAGCCTTTGTCCAAAGCTTTGTTCTTCTTCCTCTCTTTTCTTCTTTTCTCTTTCTTCCCTTCTCCGTTTCTGCTTTTTTTTTTTTCTTGTTTTCTTGAAGCAGCCCTTTTCCCCTTGCTCTTTTTTTCAATTTGACAGATTTTCTAACCATTGTGACTTATGTCACGTTAATGGGATAAGCCCACTTGTATCTTTTTTTTTTGGTTTCTTTTGTTTAGTTTCATGGTTTTTTTTTTTTGTAGTAG
>ML343340.1:0-94583 GCA_005239505.1 Nicotiana paniculata
ATTATCAATTGAGTTGGAAGAAATACAAAAATTTTGAAATATAGTCAATTTTCTTTAAATTTTCGTTTTTACCTTGAAAGTTTAACGCTTGCTAACGTATTGCGGGTGCATGCCTAGAAACTCATCGAGGGCTAGTGAAGTAGTTGAAGCCTTATCAGACCCCGAGAAAGTTTTCAAGGCCCTAAACCGGACCAACAGGAAAAGCAAACATCAACCACAAATTGAACAAATTGAAACCGACATGGAAGATCCACACAACCGGAACAATAATGGGGATGATAGGGTAGACTCAGTCGCTCAAATAGGGGCAGAGGCTCCCTTATATGACTGGGCATAACCCACAGCTGAGAATTTGGCGACTGCAATACTGGTCCCTCAGATTCAGGCCGGGTCCTTCCAGATAACAAATAATATGTTGTACTTATTGCAGAACAAAGGGCTATTCTCAGGGTCATACATCGAAGACCCCCAGTAGCATTTGAAAAACTTCCTGTCAATTTGCAAAATTCAGAGACAGCCTAACGTCACTCAGGAGGCAATAAAACTGTTGTTGTTTCCATTCTNGTTGGTGAGGTTGGATCTATCAGAGCCCCCGTTGGTATTGGCTTGTGTAGCCTCCAGGTTTTCTTTTTATGATCAGATTAGAGCATGCCAGTATGATGATCCACACTTGCTCGTTCTTCATGACAGGATCTGTCACGGTGATGCCAGGGATGTGGTTATTGGTGATAATGGGGTCATGAGGATGTAGGGTCGGATTTGCGTGCCCAATATGGATGGACTTCGAGATTTAATTCTAGTTGAGGCCCATAGTTCACGGTATTTCATCCATCCCGGTGCCGCAAAGATGTATCAGGATCTGAGACAACATTATTGGTGGAGGCAGATGAAGAGGGATATTGTTGAGTTCGTGGCTCGGTGTCTCAACTGTCAACATGTCAAGTACTAGCACTAGAGACCGGGTGGATTGCTTCAGAGATTAGATATTCCGGAGTGGAAGTGGGAGAAAATCACCATGGACTTTGTAGTTGGGCTCCCACGAACTTTGAGGAGCTTTGATGCTATATGGATTATTGTGGATCAGCTAACAAAGTCCGCGCACTTCATTCCTGTTGGTACTACGTATTCTTCGGAATGGTTAACTGAGGTTTATATCAGGGAGATTGTCCGATTGCATGGGGTTCCAGTTTCTATGATTTCCGATAGAGGTAATAAGTTCACATCTCAGTTTTGGAGGGCCGTGCAGAGGGAGTTAGGTACTCTGGTTGAGTTGAGCACAGTGTTTCATCCTCAAAATGACGGGCAGTTAGAGCGTACTATTCAGATTTTGGAGGACATGTTGCGTGCGTGCGTCATCAATTTTGGGGGTTCATGGGACCAGTTTCTGCCACTTGCGGAGTTTGCATATAATAATAGTTATCAGTCGAGTATCCATATGGCTCTGTATGAGGCTTTATATATTAGGAGGTGTAGATCTCCGGTTGGTTGGTTTGAGCCGGGCGAGGCTAGGCTGTTGGGCACAAACTTGGTTCATGATGCGTTGGGTAAGGTGAAGATGATTCAGGAACGGCTTTGCATGGCAGAGTCTAGGCAGAAGAGTTATGCGGGCTAGAAGGTTCGAAATATGTCTTTCATGGTTAAGGAGAAGGTGTTGATGAAGGTGTCACCGATGAAGGGTGTTATGAGGTTCGGGAAGAGGGGAAATCTGAGTCCCCGGTACATTCGACCATTTGAGGTGCTTCAGAGGATTGGGGAGGTGGCTTATAGACTTGACTTGCCTCCCAGCTTATTGAGTATTCATCAGGTGTTCCAGGTTTCGATGCTCCATAAGTATGTGGGTGACCCGTCTCATGTTTTGAACTTCAGCACGGTTCAACTCGAGGGTGATATGTCATATGAGGTAGATCCAATGGCTATTTTGGGTCGTCAGGTCAGAAAGCTGAGGTCTAAGGATATAGCTTCAGTAGAGAGGACAGCCGGTGGGGGATGCCACCTGGGATACCGAGCGGGAGATGCGGAGTAGATATCCTCACTTATTCGAGACTCTAGGTATGTTTCTACACTCGTTCGAAGATGAACGTTTGTTTAAGAGGGGGAGGATGTAACGGCCTGGCCGGTCGTTCCGTGAGATTAGCCCGGTTTCCCCCATTTCTGCTTTATCGTATGGTTCTTAGCCTATTTATGTTGTGTTGGGTTGGTTGGTTCGGGTTCGGAGTGGTCGTGGTGAGAACATGAGACGGGTCACCCACATACGTATGGAGCATCGAAACCTGGAACACCGGATGAATACTCGATAAGCTGGGAGGCAAGGCAAGTCTATAAGCCACCTCCCCAATCCTCCGAAGCACCTCAAATGGACGAATGAACCAGGGACTCAGATTTCCCCTCTTCCCGAACCTCATAACACCCTTCATCGGTGACACCTTCATCAGCACCTTCTCCTCAACCATGAAAGACACATTTTGGATCTTCCAGCCCACATAACTCTTCTCCTAGACTGCGCCATGCGAAGCGGTTCCTGAATCATCTTCACCTTACCCAACGCATCATGAACCAAGTTTGTGCCCAACATCCTAGCCTCGCCCGGCTCAAACCAACCAACCGGAGATCTACACCTCCTACCATATAAAGCCTCATACAGAGCCATCTGGATACTCGACTGATAACTATTATTATATGCAAACTCCGCGAGTGGCAGAAAATGGTCCCATGAACCCCCAAAATTGATGACGCACGCACGCAACATGTCCTCCAAAATCTGAATAGTACGCTCTAACTGCCCGTCGGTCTGAGGATGAAACACTGTGCTCAACTCAACCTGAGTACCTAACTCCCTCTACACGGCCCTCCAAAACTGAGATGTGAACTTATTACCTCTGTCGGAAATGATAGAAACTAGAACCCCAGGCAATCGGACAACCTCCCTGATATAAACCTCAGCTAACCATTCTGAAGAATACATAGTACCAACAGGAATGAAGTTCGCGGACTTTGTTAGCTGGTCCACAATAACCCATATAGCATCAAAGCTCCTCAAAGTTCGTGGGAGCCCAACTACAAAGTCCATGGTGATTCGCTCCCACTTTCACTCCGGAATATCTAATCTCTGAAGCAATCCACCCGGTATCTAGTGCTCGTACTTGACATGCTGACAGTTGAGACACCAAGCCACAAACTCAACAATATCCCTCTTCATCCGCCTCCACCAATAATGTTGTCTCAGATCCTGATACATCTTTGTGGCACCGGGATGGATGGAATACCGTGAATTATGGGCCTCAACTAGAATTAAATCTCGAAGTCCATCCATATTGGGCACGCAAATCCGGCCCTACATCCTCATGACCCCATCATCACCAATAACCACATCCCTGGCATCACCGTGATAGATTCTGTCATGAAGAACGAGCAAATGTGGATCATCATACTGGCGTGCTCTAATCTGATCATAAAAAGAAAACCTGGAGGCTACACAAGCCAATACCAACGGGGGCTCTGATAGATCCAACCTCACCTACTGACCTGCTAAAGCCTGAACATCAAGTGCTAAAGGTCGCTCTGCTGCTGGAAGGTAGGCTAGAATCCCCAAACTCTCTGCTCTGCGACTTAGGACTCGGCCACTACATTGGCCCTCCCCAGATGATATAGAATAGTGAGGTCATAATCCTTGAGAAGCTCCAACCATCTCCTCTGATGCAAATTCAGATCCTTCTGCTTAAGCAGATGCTGCAAACTACGGTGATCAGTGAAAATCTCACAATGCACTCCATACAAATAATAACGCCAGATCTTCAAGGCGTGGACAATAGCTTCCAGCTCAAGATCGTCCACTGGATAATTCTTCTCCTGCACCTTCAACTGTATGGACGCGTAGGCAATCACCTTACCGTCCTACATTAAACCCGCTCCAAGGCCAACTCTCGAGGCATCACAGTTAATTGTATAAGAACCTGAATCTATAGCCAAAACCAACATCGGAGTTATAGTCAAAGCTGACTTGAGCTTCTGAAAGCTCTACTCACACTCCTCAGTCCACCTGAACTGAGCACCCTTCTGGGTCAATCTGGTCATAGGTGCTGCAATAGATTAAAATCCCTATACGAAACGGTGATAGTACCCTGTCAAACCAAGGAAACTGTGAATCTCGATGGCTGATGACGGTCTAGGCCAGCTCTGCGTCGCCTCTACCTTCTTCGGATCAACCTGGATACCCTCACTGGACACTACGTTCCCCAAAAACACTACTGAATCAAGCCAGAACTCACACTTCAAAATTTTTGCATACAATCTCTTCTCCCTCAATGTCTGAATCAAAACTCTCAAATACAGATCATGATCCTCCCAAGATTGGGAATACACCAAGATATCTTCAATAAACACGATGACGAAAGAATCAAGATAAGGTCGGAATACACTTTGCATCAAGTGCATAAAGGCTGCTGGAGCATTAGTTAGCCCGAATGACATAACCAAAAACTCATAATGACCATATCTAGTCCTGAAAGCAGTCTTCGGAATGTCTGGCCCCTGAATCTTCAACTGATGATAGCTGGAACGCAAGTCAATCTTGGAAAATACCTTAGCACCCTGCAACTGATCAAACAAGTCATCAGTACGAGGAAAGGGATACCGGTTCTTCACCGTAACCATGTTCAACTATCGATAATCAATACACATACGCATAGAAACATCCTTCTTATTTACAAATAACACCGGTGCACCCCAAGGTGACACACTAGGCTGAATGAACCCCTTATCTAGGAGTTCCTGAAGCTGCTCCTTTAATTCCTTCAGCTCCGCTGGTGCCATACGATAAGGTGGAATAAAAATAGGCTGAGTGTCTGGCACCAGGTCAATACCAAAATCAATGTCCCTATAAGGTGGCATGCCTGGAAGGTCTACAGGAAACACGTCCAGAAAGTCACAGACCACAGGAACCGAATCAATAGCGGGAGTCTCACCACTGACATCCCTCAAAAAAGACAGATATGATAAACACCCCTTCTCAACCATGCGTTGGGCCTTCAGGTAGGAAATCACCCTACTAGGCACATACTCAGAAGAACCTCTCCACTCAACCCTCAAATGTCCTGGCATAGCTAAGGTCACGGTCTTAGCGTGACAATCAAGAACAGTAGGTCCACTCGGGTCTCCAGACCCCAAATAGATACCACACACGGCCAATACACACGGTCCACAATAATAGTATCGCCCACCGGAGTCGACACATGAACAGGTGTAACTAAAGACTCACGGGGCATATCCAGGAAATGCGTAAAATATGACGAGATGTAAGAATATGTAGAACCAGGGTCAAATAAAGCCAAAGCATCTCGGCGATAGACTGAGACAATACCTGCGATCACTGCATCGGAGGCCATAGCATCTGGCTGGCTGGAAACACATGCATACGGGCCTGACCTCTACCTGCTCGACCTCTCCCTCTAGGGCGGCCTCTAGCTGACTGACTACCACCCCTAGCTGCCTGGGTGGGTGGTGAAATAACTGGAGATGAAGTCGAAGGTGGCTCCTCAACTGAGATGGACCTCCATGAAGATGAGGACACTGCCTCCTCATATGCCCGAACTCTCTACACTCATAACAACTCCCTGGAGCTGGAGACGGGGACTGAAAGGAACCCCTGGCACCAGAATGGCCACTAGGAGAACCATGCATAGAGGAACCCTGAATTAATGGTGCTCGAGCTGCACTCTTGGCTAAAAGGGCACCGAAAGAAAAACGGCCTGGCTGAGAACTGTGGGGACCATGCTCCGAAGATGCACTACTATAGGCTGGGCTGACTGACTTAGGAGGCCTGAATGAACAGCATCTACCATGTTGAATCTGCCCCCTGGAAGGAGCACCACTAGAACCACCTGATCCACGAGGCCTCTTGGCCTCCCTCTCCTCCCGCTCCTGGCGGCGAACCGACTCAATATGTCGAGCAATATCAACAACCTTCTCGAAGGAAGAACCTGATAACCTCTCTTGAGTCATAAAAAGGCGGAGCTGATAAGTGAGGCCATCCACGAACCTCCTAATCCTCTACCTATCAGTAGGGACCAACTCGGTGGCATGACGAGCCAACTCTTAAAACTGCATCTCATATTGAATCACTAATAGCTCCCCCTGACACAGCTGCTCAAACTGTCTGCGCTGCTCCTCCTTGTGAGACTGGGGTACATACTCTCCAAGAAGATAGTGGAGAACTGCTGCCAGGTGAGGGGTGCTGAACCAACAAGCCTACGCCTCTCAAAAGACTCCACCAAGTGAAAGCAGCACCAGAAAACTGAAAAGTAGCAAACGAGACCCCACTGTTCTCCAGAATCCCAGTAGTACGCAGCATCCTCTGACACTTATCCAGAAAACCCTGGGCATCCTCGCCCTCAGCACCACTGAATGTCGGAGGCTGAAGTCTACTAAACCTCTCCAGCCTACGCTGCTCATCATCTGGCATAGCTGGAACCACGAAGTCCTGAACTGGAGCAACCAGTTGGGCTCGAACCGCCCCCGGTGTCTGATGGCCCTGAGTACCCTGCTCAGGTGTCCGGGCAACTGGAGTCTGATTGCCTCCATTGGCCTGAGAAGTAGCGGAAACTGCCTGAGTAAGGGTGGTACATATCGTCAAGATCTGAGCCAAGGTCTCCTGAAGACCCGAAATAACAATAGGCATTGTCGGTGCTTGAGCCTGTCCCACTGGAACATCTGCGGCAGGAACTTGATCTTGAATAGTAGGGGGATCAACCGGTATTGCCCTGGCTGCTTCACAGGCTGGCCCCCTACTTCTACCACGGCCTCGACCGCGGCCTCGACCTCTCCCTGGTCTAGATGGCGGCTGATCACCCTAATCAGCGTCGCGAGTCCTCACCATTTGTGAGAGAATGAAACAACAGAAGTTTAGATTTACAGAATCTACAAAATGGCACGACAGAATTCAAGAAAAATGAGATTGTTCCTAAGGGTTTTGCAGCCTCTCGAAGATAAGTACATACGTCTCCGTACCTATCCGCAAGACTCTACTAAACCTGCTCATGACTGTTCAGTCCTATGCAACCTAGGCTCTGATACCAACTTGTCACGAGCCCAAATCCTAAGCCGGTCGTGATGGCGCCTATCATGGAACTAGGCTAGCCAACCATTACTTACTATCATAATTTAAAAAACTAACAGATTAAAACAGCAAAATGAGATAAACAATTTATACACTACCCCAAAACCTGGAGCCAACTGTCATGAGCATCTAGGACTATAAATACAATGTACAATAAGGTGACTTGCTACTAAAAAGTTTGAAGTACGAAAGACAAAACTATGAAATGAGGAAAGTAAAAGAGGTGAGTTGAGGACGTTGAGCAGCTACCTCGATCCTCGAACAAACTCCAAGCATGTCAGAAAATCAACTAGTGAGGTGGTTCGGTACCTGGATCTGCACACAGAGGTGCAGGGAGTAATGTGAGTATGCCAACTCAGTAAGTAATCAAAGTAACTAAAAACTTGAGTGTAGTGACGAGAATTTATAAATCATGTAAATCCATATAATAAGTAACAATGGAAAATAAATAAATCAAGTCACGAATCTATATTCTGAATATTTCATAAAACTTCAATTTCCATTTAAAATATCGAATAAAAACATTTGTCAAACATTATCCTCAGAGGCTCAGTGTAAAGAAGAGTGAAAACAGTAGTTCATAAAATATAAGCCCCTCGGTCACAGTATCACTCACAAATAAAACCTCCCGGGCAAGCCTCTCAATCACTCGTGACTCCACTATCAGTATCTCATGCTCACACTAAACACTCGTACTCAACAAGTACCATGAATACACACAACTTCTACGGCAGGCAGCCCGATCCAATGCATATATATATATATATATATATATATATATATATATATATATATATATATATATATATACTGTTGCGGCGTGCAGCCCGATCCATATAACATACGCTGCGGCCTGCAGCCCGATCCATATAATAGTCGACTGCGCCCACAGCGGGTGTACAGACTCCAGAGGGGCTCCTACAGCCTAAGTGCTATATTGCTGCGGCGTGCAGCCCGATCCAATATGTATACTGCTGCGGCGTGCAACCCGATCCATATATAATGTATGTTGCTTCGGCGTGCAGCCCGATCCATATATAATGTATATTATACATATTACTGCGGCGTGCAGCCCGATCCATAACTATCCTCACATGCTCGGCTCTCGGCCTCACTTAGTCATCCCCACAACCCCTCGGGCAACTCATCTCAACTCACGGGACTCAACCCCAAAACACCTCTCAGAGTCTCAAAACAGTGTGATAATAGTGAGAATAACAACAAGTAGAAAACATGACTGAGTTCACAATTGTTCTATCAGGATAGTGTGAGAATAGTGTAAAAGTACCTGTGAGGATCTAAACAGGTCGGCACAAGGCCCCAAACGTGGCTCACAGCCCATAAACAAGTATAAATTTCTAAAATACAGGATATCGTAAGGTTTCAAATCGAATACGCGGCTTAATATGCGCTACGGGACGGACCAAGTCACAATCCCTATCGGTGTACGCCCACACGCTCGTCACCTAGCATGTGCGTCACCTCATTTACCAAAATAATATAAAAATACCGAGGTTTCATACCCTCAGTTTAGAGTTACAATCATTACTTACCTCAAAACAGCCCAAAAGCTACTCCGCTATGCTCTTGCCCCTCGAATTGGCTCCCAAAGGCTCTGAGACTATCATAAATCAGATCAATAACATCAAAATATTCTAGGGAGATGAACCGCAATCAAAAACTATCAAAATTAAGCACAATCCCCGAAATTGGCCAAATTCGAGCCCCGGTCCCACGTCCCAGAATTCGATAAAAATCGCATCACAGGATTCCTCATCCTTTCCCGAGTCTACACATATAAAATGCATCAAAATCCAACCACAAACGACCCATAAATTCCTTAATTACAAGTTTCAATTTTTTCCAAGCCCTAAACCCCCAATTTATGCCATTTAATCTACAAACTCCAAGCCTAATCTGTCACATAATAACATAGAATCGAGTTCATAGTCCGGGAAGCTTACCTCCGTTGAAGACCCTCCAAATCCTCCTCCAAATTGCTCTCAAAATGACTCGACCCGCATGCAAAAATGAAGAAAAATGACAAAATTTTGCGGAGGCACATATTTATACTTCCTGCCCAGTTAATCCGCACCTGCGGCCTTTGCTTCGCACCTGTGGACCCGCACCTGCAGAATTCTACTAAAAGTCCAAATCTCACACCTGCGGTGATTCACCCGCACCTGCGGCTCTGTAGGTGCGGCCCATGCCTCGCACCTGCTACATCCTCCATCCTGAACTCTTTTCACACCTGCACAAGGACCATCGCATCTGCTGCTCCCCATCCGCAGGTGCGGCCACAACAGTAAAATGGCACCAACAGCAGCTTTGTTGCAAATTCCTAAGTCCAAACCTCCGTTAAATACCCGAAATCAATCCTGATCCCCTAGGGACCCCAACCAAGCATACCAACACATCCCATAACCTCATTCAAATTTAGTTGACCCTTCGAACCACCAAAATCAACGCAAAAACACCAAAATCACATCAAATTCAAGCCTATGAACTTTGAAACTTCTAAATTTCACCAAGGATGTTGAAACCATCCAAAACATATCCGATTGACCTGAAAATTTGCACACATATCCAAAATGACATTACGGACCTACTCCAACTTCCGAAATTCCATTCCGACCCCGATAGCCTATTTTCCCCTGCCGACTGGGAATCGCCAAAAACTAACTTTCGCCAAGTCAAGCCTAATTCTACACTGGACATAAAAACTTCATTCCAAACACACTCCTAAGTCCCAAATCACCTAACGAAGCTATACGAGCCATAAAAGCTATATTTCGAGGTTGTTTACCAATAAGTCAACTCTCAGTTGACTTTTTCAACTATTAAGCCAATTTAAGAAACTAAGTGTCTCTGTTCTCACCACGACCACTCCAAACCCGAACCAACAAAACATAAATAGGCTAAGAAACATACAATAAAGCAGAAACAGAGGAAACGGGGCTAATCTCACGGAACGAACCGGCCGGGTCGTTATAACTTTATTTGATTGTGATGTAGGCTGCAGGATAGGTAGGATACATTTAGTAAGAGTGACTACACCTCCCTAAGCACTTTAATACATACATTTCATTGTTCAAAACCCCACACTTATGTCAAACCAAAACTCCACCTTCACATCAATATACATCAACTCACTACTTCTTTAAGCACAATTACATTAAGAGTCACCACTATCAAAGAATATTTTTCACAACAATACAATATTTTTTTCTTTTTTTCTTTCAATTCAAGTGGCTTTTACTTTTTCAATACAGTGCACCTTTATCTTTATTTCATTAGTTCCACTCAATACCAAACCAACCACCGCACACTTCAACTTTTACAAAGTTCATACCAAATTCAAGTACTCATGAAAGGTACAAGGTTCAAATAAATAATCAATTCGAACAAATAGGTAAGGCTTGTAATGTGGTTGCCAAAAAAACAGAATTAAAGGCTCAACGGATTTAACTAAGATACATAACAATTAGGTGGGTAAAAGCATAAAACTAGCTCAACAAATAAAGGCCTATATCACTTCCAAGAATGAATACAACTACTATTCCGCTTTGCAAACACAGTGGGCAAGTTATAGACATCCAATGCAATGCACAGAAGACACACAACCTCAAATACACATGGCACATAACTCACTCAGGATCGGACTATCAAGATACTCTAGTCAAAGCAATTAATAAAAGTTAAGATCATATAGTTTAGGGTACTTATACAAGAGTCAAAAACTAATCCTAAGCGTTACAACTAAAGAACTTACTATTCTCAAGGCATAATAAAATCAAGAGATATTTCTTTCAACTCAAATCATAGCACAAGGTTTCCTACTACTAACAAAATTAAAAACTAACTACACCCGGCTCAAAAAAAACTCATGGAAAAGAACCGCGGCATAAAGAAAAACCAAGGGGGAATTATTACACTACCTAACAAAAGAAAATATTTTTGTCTTTTTCTTTCAACTTTAATCCCTCAAGAAACCTGTCGAATGATATCCATTGTCGGGAAAAACCAATTTTTTTTCAATTTTTACGGTTTTTGCAATTATTTTCTATCTCTAACTAACAAACTAACACATATACATACAACATAAAATTATCCCCCAACCCACACTTTAAGTTGTGTCATGTTCCCATAACACACAATTAAAAAGCATAAGGTAAAGGAAACTTCCCTGAACATCTAATCGGAGTCTGAGTCGAAGTCAGGCTCCATTCCTCGCCTTCAAACTAATGCGCACATCTATGCAAAATAGTTTCTTCTCAGCCTTTTCGGGGTACACCCCACACTTATCTTTCTCACTCATCGCAACTTTCTCTTTCAAACCCTTCACTTTCCACTTAACACTTGAAAGTTGGTTTTTCTTTTTTCACCCCTTTTCTACATCCATCTTGAACGTCACAGTTTCATCTCCCACTCTAAGCCTGAGTTTTCTCTCGTGTATATATAATATTGCTCTGCCCATTGCTAATAATGGTCTTCCTAGGATGAGGGGAACCTCCTCTTTCTCCTCCATATTCACCACTATAAAATCTACAGGAAATATGAACTTATCCACCTGAACTAACACAACTTCCACTATCCCCTCGAGTATTAGAGTCGTTTGGTCCTCCAACTGCAACGATATTGGTGCAGACCTTATCTCTCCAGTTTCCTGTAAATAGATAGAAGCATTAAGTTAATTGAGGCACCAGAATCACATAAAGACTTATCAAAATTTATAATTCATAATAATCAAGGTATAGTAAAACTCCCTGGATCTTCACACTTTTGTAGGAGTTTATTTTACTCGCGCTGCAATGATCTGTGAGCTTGACCACTGAGGTCTCGTTGATTTTCCTTTTCTTCATCAGGATCTCCTTTAGGAATTTAGCATAATATGACATTTGTGAGAGAACTTCTATGAATGGTAAGTTCACATGAACCTGTTTCACAATATCCAGAAATCTGTCAAATTGTTTGTCCAGCTTTTCTTTATATAGCTTTTGAGGGAATGGTAGCGAAGGCATATGCTGGCTCTCCTTAGGTTCCTCCCTTCTTAATTTTTCTTCCTTATTCTTCTTTTTCTCAATTTTCATTGGGCCTTTCTTCTTTTTATCAACATCATTCTTCATTTTTTCCCCACTTTCTTTTTCAAGTACCACATAATTTTGGATCGGGGTGGGATCTTCCAACCCTTTCCCACTTCTCAGAGTTACAGTATTCACTATTTCTTTGGGATTACTCTCAGAATCGGCGGAGAGAGTTCCTAAGCCATCTCAGATAATATTGTTGCACTTTGTCCCACTTGTCTCTCCAGATTTTTAAAAGATGTGCCCAACTCTTTTATAGCTGCTACATGGGCGTCCTATATTGGTAAAAAAGAGTTTCACACGTAAGCCAACTTTTGACAACTCAGCCAGACATGTGGACACAGGAAAACTCGACAGCTGGATGTGATTCTTTGAAGAGGTACGGTACAAAGAGGCATGGTTCAGTAAACCCATGAACTTATCAGCCACGGGAAACTCAACTTGATCAAAATGGGAGAGAGGCACGGTCAGAATGAATCTAGACAAAGCTACGGGAATATTCAAGGACCCAGAATTGATTACTCGAACATTATGTAACCGAACCCAATTACCGTTATCCTTTGTAATGCCTCATTAATGTCATAATTAGTCATTAATGATGATCCATAGCAAGATTCGTATGTTATAAGAATCTCCTATATAAGGGAGGGGAATACAGCTTGTAAAGGCATCTGGTTCTCGAATACAATCAACTTTGATCTTCTATTCTGCAATATTGTCTATTATTCATTTTTCTCCATTTATCTTGATTATCAGTAACCCGTATTCATCTTAAAAATAAGCTTTAGTCAAAGGGTCTAATTCTTTGGTTAAACACATCCATCCTCCCATCTGTCTTGATAATAAAGGCCTTCATTAGATCCTCTAGACCAGGCGGAATGGGCTGTTGAGGCTGAAATTGCTGCCTCTGCTGATTTTGGTATGCTAGAGCTCTTTGTCCCTGGGTATAGAGTTATTTTTTTTCCATGCATTAGCGTTACCCCCAGATGAACTCCGAGAAAAATCGGGGTGCTTCCATCTCATTTAATTAAAATTATAGTTCCCCACATCATTCACTTCCTCAGTTGAGGCTTGACACTGATGAGTAGGGTGTCTTCTTCCACATATATCACAAGCTGTGTGAGGCTCATTTTGTATCGAGGTTAAGGTCAGCTTCCGTATTTCTTTAGCCATAGCATCAATATGTACCTACACAGATGTATTAGCAGCAACCTGGTGAACACCAGTCGATATTTTTCTTTCAGCACTCTTAGAGGGACACTGATTTGCATCTTCAGATAACTCGTCCAGAATTGTAACTATCTCCTCTGGAGTCTTCTTCATCAAAGGGCCTCCAGTTGCATTGCTCAATGTTCTACGCGAGGCCGACATCAATCCATCCGAAAAGTCCTAGAGTTGCATCCAGAGTTCAATTCTGCTATGTTGACACTTTCGAACAATCTCCTTAAAATTCTCCCATGCTTCAAAAACAGACTCGGTCTCTTTCTAGCAGAAGTTATGGACATCTCTTCTAAACTTGTCTGTTTAGCTGAGGAGAAATATTTATCAAGGAGTTTTCTGGTCATCTCTTCCCAAGTTCTAAATATTATGGGCAACTTCGAAGCCACTGTTTTGCATCTTCTTTAAGAGAAAAGAGGAATTCCTTAAATACACTACATCCTGTGACACACCATTGTATTGAAAGGTGTTCATAATCTCCTCGAAGTCCATTAGATGTGTGTTTAGTTCTTCATTTGGCTTCCCTCCAAAGACACAACAATTCTGAAGGGTTTGAAGAAAACCCTTGCTTCAACTCAAAATTGTTGGCTGCAATTGGAGGTGGTCTCACACTTGATAAACTTTGATTGTAGACCAGTCTAGCATAATCGCCAAGTGGTCTCCCAAGCCTGGGAGCTATATTTTCGAGCTTGTCTGCAGCCAAGGTTTGATTTTGAGCAATTCTCCAACCCCTCTCTTCTTCACAGATAATTTGTGCATCTCTAATAGCTGCTTCCTCAACATCTCGTGCAGCTTGTTCTCTTTGTTGGGTTGCTTCTCTCGCAGCAAAATCTACATTATCCTCACTGTTTCCAGCCATAAGTTGTTTGGTTGAGGATTTCCCAACCTTTTCTAGCGTCTCGGTGAGATTTCTTTCCTTCCTCAGTTGTCGCAGTTGTTTTTCAATTTCTAGCTCATATGGTAACACTTCCTTTGAAGAAGTTCTGGTCATGAACCACTCTGAACCTGTAACCTATGCACAGTCAAAGAACACCAACGGTAAAAAGAAAAAAATAAAACTAAATAAAAAAGAAAAAAATTCCTGAATTAGCACTACAAACTATTTCAAACGTTGTTGATTGCCAATCCCCGGCAACGACGCCAAATTGACGAGCTCAGAACACACACTTAATTTTTTCTCGCTAATCAAATATAGTATAGTATAATATTCGTATCCACAGGGATTGGATTTAAATATTATTCTTGTAGTTTCTAGCTTGATCGGTATCCAAGGTGATCGACAATTGAGATTTATATGATTTCTAACTAAAATTAACTAAGGGTCTAAAGCTATTAGCTAATGACAATCAAAACAAATAAGGTTATCAGTAGGGAAAAATAGGGATAGAATAGGTGCAAGACAATTTGTTAGGATCTAACTCTTACTTCACTTCTAGTGTTTAAGTGAGTCTCTCGAATTCACTCAATTACTATTTCAAACGTTAAACAAAAACTCCGCTCTCGATTAAGTCTTAACCTCACTAGATGAACCAATTTAATCACGTGAAGATATGCAAGAATGCATAATGGATTGATCTTTAGGAAAACCTCTTTCGATTATTATTCGTACTAGGTTTAATCAATGATTCAACTAGCCTTCGATTACTAAGAAGGGAACTAAAGGGAACTACTCCGTGGATATGGAGAAATTTATCACAAATAGAATTAAAGTATAGGAACCCATATATTCAATCCAAACTCTAGTCTTGAGTGAGGAAGGAATGATGAAATCCTTGTGCTTTTGCTCCTCCAACTCTTCCTTAGCCTCCTTGGGTAGAATATGTGTCAAAAGTCCGGCAAATAACATTTTTCCATTTATTTGTACCAAGTAGGGTCGGGCCCAGAAGAAATCACCTTTTCCTATCCGAAATAGGAAAATAACTCTGTAAAAATTGCACAAGTGCACCGCATGGGGCGACGCGCCATGCGGGAAATTAGTGGGAAATCCAGAGAGCTAAGTTCTAACAAGTAGCAGGAAACTGTACAAGCGCGGTACCCCACGCGCCGCGACAGTGGGGATTTCTCAGAGTACGGACCAAACTTTGATTTTTGATGTCCAGACTTGGTCCTCGACCCCCAAACACGATCCCGGCTTAATCTCTTAGGTTTTTACTCAGACTTCAAAGCTCTAAATCACTCAAAGTTATTCCATAACATATACATAGCTCGGAATCAATCCTACAAGGCATAAAACACACAATAAGTGAAAAAAACTACCAATTAAACCTCAAACACGAATAAAGTGCAGTGAATTAGAGTGCAATAAGTGACTAAATACATAATTATAGCCTACCATCAACAAAGAGCATACGCAAGAACTTGTACCCTTAAATCTCTTACAAGGGTGATGTGACTTACGAAATCATGCCGAAAGAAGAGAGAAAGACCTTACATACCTCAAACATAGATGTTCTTCATGATACCACAAGATATTCACCACTACGATGGTCTACAAGATGAAAACATTCCATTTATCAATATTAAGAACATATCGATAGCCGATGAACAACAAACTTGCTCATACAAAATCAAGCAGCACCTCCCCTAGTTCTATATAGTTTCCTTAAGCCCTTAAAAACAACACAAGAACAACATTAACCACATCATATACAATCTATTCCACCTATTTCGCCCCAATACATCACAAACATGGCTTCAAAATAGTCCACTATAGCACAAAACTTTAGATATGATTTACGACCTTTATCTCACTAGTTCTTAATCAAAAAACACTTCAAAGACCCCCAGTAAACTCTTATACATGTAGTAAAGGGTGCATCTTACCTTGGATCCACAATCTACCCCCTTATACCTTGCTTCAACTTGCAATAATTTGAATCTCACCACAATAAGGGAAGACCGAGTTTTATCTTACACTTGTATGATCTCCAAGGGAAAAACCACTTTGATTTCTTGTAGAACATTAATTATATAATGACTCGACCGGTTATTTATCGGGAGTTCACAAGGCATTCCATATTTCCATGCTCCCGAAGTAGTATGGGGATCTGTCTCAATTGTTAGATTTAATATCGGTACAGTTGGACAAAGAGTTTACTTATGTTGAAGAGCAGGTAGATATCTTGGACATGCAGGTTCCCAAGTTGATGTCAAAGAACATTGCATTGGTGAAGGTTCAGCAAAGAGGTCAACCGATTGAATAGGCGACTTGGGAAATCGAGCTTCATACGTGGAGTCGATATCCTCAACTTTTTGGAACTTCAGGTATGTCTCAATACTCGTTCGAGGATGAACGTTTGTTAAGAGGGGGAGAACGTAATGACCCGATTGGTCGTTTTGTGTATTTGAGACATTTTCCTTTTGAAGATTTCCATATGTGTATTTGTGGTTATGTAACTTGTGCGGATGGTTGGTTTGGTTTCAGGGAGGTTTTGGGTTGATTTGGAACACTTGGTTCCTAGTTTGGAAGCTTAGTTTGGAAGAGTTAACCGAGGTTTGGTTTTTGTTAAAATGACCCCAAAATGATATTTTGATGGTTCCAATAGTTTCATATGGTGATTAATGACTTAGGGATATGCCCGGAATTTAATTCGGATGTTCCTAGGACGAATTGACTCTTTTTGCCAAAAGTTGGAAATTTGAAAGATTAGAATCTTCTTAGTTTGACCATGGGTTGACTTTTTGGCTATCGAGTTTGGATTTTGATTTTGGGACTTGGAATAGGCATGTTTCTTCATTTAGAACTTGTTGCAAATTTATGTGTCATCCCAAGTTTGTTTGGTAGGAATCATACACTTGGTTGTGATTTTAGAAGTTCTTGAGTTTTATTGTGATTTCTTTGCATTTTGTTGTTTGATTCGTGGTTCCGGATGTTATTTCAGTGCTTTGAGCTCGTGAGAGAGCTTATATAATGTTTCCAAACTTGTGTGGATGTTTAATGTGGAGCCCCGGGGGCTCGGGTGAGTTTCAGACGCATTTCGGAGTGTTTTGAACTTGTTCCAAATTTGCTAGTTTTTGGCTGGTGTTACAGGTCTAAAAAATGCGACCACCAGCTCGCATTTGTGGTGGTCATGTCGCAATTGCGATGGAGGCTGGGAGAGGCAAGCTTCGCATTTGCGAAGCCAACCCCGCAATTGTGAAAAAAGGGACCTGAACAGAGGGATCGCATTTGCGGTTGTTTGATCGCTTTCGCGATGGATGAAAACTTCGCATTTGCGGAGTGCTAGTCACATTTGTGAAATTTTTGGGGTTGATCACTGTCCTCTTTTGCGATCCAAGGGTCGCATCTTCGAACCCAAGGTCGCAAATGTGACTTCTGCAGCTAAACAAATAGTTGGGATTGCGGGACTTAGTCTCATTTTATGACATTTTGATCCCTAGACTCGGTGGGAGGAGATTTTTGTAGGGGATTTAACACATATCCATTGGATAAGTAAATTTGAATCAATTTTGATATTATAATTTGATTACTTATGGATTTTAACATCAAAACCATGTAATTTGAAGGGAAATTTTGGGGATTTCGACAATGTTTTGAATCACAAAATTTGAGATTTGAGAGTCGATTTGGATACGGATTTGAAAAACAATCACATATTTGGACTCGAGGGGTTATGGATAGTCGATATCTACTTCTCGATTATGGTTTATGACCGGGCGAGCCCGGAATGACTTTTGCTGACTTTTTGAGAATTGTGTAAAGATCTCAACTTTATTAATCGAAATTGATTTCTTTTGCATTATTTGATATTATGAAGTTATTTTTGGCTAGATTTGAGCCGGCAGAGGTGAATTTTAAAGGAAAAGCATTTTTTAAGTATTGATTGGGGTTATTTGTGGTAAGTATCTTGCCTAGCTTTGTGTAGGGAGACTACTCCTTAGGATTTGGTCTAAATTGCATTATTGTGCTATGTGAAATGATGTGTACACGAAGTGACGAGTGTGTACATAGGTGTATGTGTGGTATATGAGCAGATGAAACCTTTGGCTATTAATATGCCTTGAATTGGAGTTGTTTTTATATGAAACATGATTTATTGTCGAATATTCACCGCACTCTTATGTTATTGTCATTTTATTGTGCATCTTGAGGTTGTGCCACAGGCTATGTCTTGATGTGACTTGGGGATATTTTAGCATTTATGATATTGTGGCATATATGGGCTTGTTGTGCGGATTGGTTGTTATTGTGTGAAGTATAAGGGTGGCGAGATGCACATGCGACTACATAAGGAAGGTGTTTATTGATGTGCATGCAGCGGGATAAGGTTTGTTTATGCGGGTGTGGAGACATAAGGGGAACATTTCATTGTGATGTGCACGCAGTGACAAAAGGGAGGTTTGTTGATGATGTTATGTGATATTTCGGGGTGTTCCCTTGTTATTGTTCATGTGTTGGAACGAGGATTGATTCTTTGGGAACATACTTGTTATCTTAAATATTTCTATCGTGTATTTTCATGAGTTATTGGTTGATTTGATATGCTATAACATGTCCCACTCCTATTTAATAATTGGTTGGTACATAGTGGTTATTCTAATTTGAGTTGATGTTACTTGTTCTTCGAGGTTGTTGATATTTGTTTCGTTATGTTTTCTTCTGTAAGATTTCTTTTAATATCTTAAACACATTATTTGACTAGTGAGTGTCATGAAATGAACCTCGTCACTACTCTATCGAGGTTAGTCTTGATACTTACTGGGTACCGACGATGGTGTACTCTTACTACTCTTTTGCATATTCTTTGTGCAGATCCAGGTAATTGGGATCGAGTTGATCATTAGGAGGTGCTAAAGATTACCGTAGACTTCAAGTATCCCTGTGATGGCGCCCAACAGCGGGGTCAGGCAAGCCAACACTCAATTTACTAAGGGTTCCTTCTTATTAGATTAAACATTTCAACATATACTCAGTTTTTAAAATTTAAGACATAAATTGACAAGGATAATTAGCCAGTTTTTAATCAAAAGTGGTCATGAGGAGGCGTGAGCCAACATATATACAGACCTGCAATCCATAATAACCATCACGTGTGTGCCAGGAACTAGTGTCAGAAGTCCTACGGGCATACTAACAGAATATACAAAAGATATAATATACAGTCCCACTGTCTGAAGGAAATAGACGGGAAATAAGAAAAAGAAACCCCATGGTGCTGCCAGAGATCGCCAGGAGAAAGCAGCTCACCGTGAAGTCGGGTCCGTCTATAATCAAAATCAAGCTCCAGTCCGACAACCAGATGCACCAGCCTCAGAACCTGTACAATTAAGTACAGAAGCATAGCATGAGTACATAAATATATATGTACCCAGTGAGTATCACGCCTAACCTCGAAGAGGTAGTGACAAGAGGTCGACTGGACACTCACTAAGGTCCAACAGTATAAATCAACAGAATATGATGAAAACAGTAGGCATGTAAAGGCAGTGAAGCAGCAAATATACATAAGGCACTGAAATCCAAGGAAGTACTTGAAATAAATAGACAATTAGTACTTCCCCTTCCCCCAAATATCTGTCAAAATAGTGTCCATGAATTTAGTAACAAATAAATCATGCGCATACAGGATAAGGACAACTGGTCGGAGTCATAATATAGTCATGTTCGTACACTGCCGAGAGTCGAACGGTCCGAACCATAAGTGCACATTTCCATAAAGTACTCACATCTATGCACTGCCGAGGATCGAACGGCCCGAACCAAAAGTGCAACTTCCAATCCGCCGTGGTGTACGGCCCGTTCCCATAAGAGTGGGGGAATCACACTTCGCTCGCGGTATGTAAATTGCGAAGCGGTCACATGCACACTCACTATTCCTTTTTAAATTATTTTTCAGTAAACAATTCCTTAAAAATTTTCTCAAATTCCATGATCTCAGGGAAATAAGCGCATGTAACATTTAATTTATTAAGCATATAGTTCATATTAAGTAAAAACACAAGGCATGATGTGGACCTAACTGCCCGGACATAATAATATAGCCGCCACGTACGGACTCTCGTCACTTTGTATGTACGTAGCCCCCACAATTATCACATATAGCATTTAAAACACCTACGGGGACAATTCCCTATTACGAGGTTAGAAAGGAGACTCACCTCGCGTCGCACCTACACCCCCGGTCAAGAAATGCTCCCGAAACTCCGAACTTGTCACCCAAAGGACTCGAAGCTAACCAAGCGTTACGTAAATATATCAAATTATACTCAAAGCATGAAATTCTCCTATTATTTAGTTAAATTCACCATTCTTGAAGAAATCCCAAAATCCAACCCCGGGCCCGCATGCCTTTCCGAAAATTCTCGAAGGAAACACTCACCCATAACCTAAGGATCGTTAATATATGATTTTTGTATGAATTCATAGCCAAATGTGCGGGTAATTTTCTACATTTTCGAAGGCCCTAGGTTACTACCCAAATCTTTAATTTTTCACTAATTACATAGTTAACTAAGATAGGAATTCATGCATTAACTAACTTTTGGATAGAATTTACTTACCTCACAGTGGTTGGGTCGTGGGGCTCTTTTCCAAGATCTCACAATCGCCTATGGTGGAAGAAAATGAAGTGGGAATGAGATAATCCCACACTTAAATACCCTTCTGCCTACAGGGGTTTCCGCACCTGCGACTCAACAACCGCACCTGCGGTCTCGCATCTGCGAGCAATAGCTCGCACCTGCGGAAAATGGGAAAAGGGCCTGGGCTAGCACCTACGGCCTGGAGTCCGCTCCTGCAGCTCCGCACCTGCGGGAAAGGAGCCCGCACCTGCGAGGCCTGGACTGCAGGAGCGGTCTCGCACCTGTGACTAGGCAACCGCACCTGCGGTCACACCAGATCAGGTGCACCAGCAACTGCTTCAACTGGTTTTTGGCCTCGTTTGGTGTCCGAGAGGCACCTGGGCCCACTCGATCCCCCGTCCAAACATGCCAACAAGCCCTAAATCATAATACGGACTTGCCCGAGCCTTCGTAACACCCGCAACAATGCTAGAACTCAAAATCATACCTCAAAATCCTTAGAACCAAACTTAGGAACTTTAAGTTTTCTTGACTTCACTAACAATGCGCCGAACCGACCTATACTACTCGGAATGACACCAAATTTTGCAGGCAATTTATAAATGACATAACGGAACTATTCCCGATCTCAAAATTCCATTCAAACCTCGATAACACAAAAACATGCCCCAAACCACAAGATGGACTTAAGGAACTCTTATTTCAATATTGGGCGCCGAAACTCTCATGGGTCATCCAAAATCCATTTCAAACATACGCCTAACTCCGAAATCATCATACGAAGCTACCGAAACCATCAAAACTCAATTCCGAGGTCATTTTCTCAAAATATTGTCTGAAGTCAAACTTGGCCTTATAGGCCAACCTGAAGGAACCAAGTGTTCCAATATTGCTCTAAACATTTCTGAATCCCGGACCACCAGTACCCGCAAGTCATAAATCATAATAATCTGCTATGGGAAGTCTCATTTAGGGGGACGGGGTCTGATAATGCAAAACGACCGGTCGGGTCATTACACTTTATTTACTAATGATGCTTCTCCCAGTGCCGGTGTTGCTTGAGGTCGGGGTAGAGTCTGAGTCCAAAGCGGGGTACGTGTTGTAGTGAGGGTCGTAATTTATAAGCCACCAGTAGTTCCAATTGGAGAGCAGGTACCCGCGATGCCTGTTGCTACCCCTAGACTTTAGGAGTCTTTGGCGCACTTTCTGAGCATTTTCGGGACTTTAGTTCAAGAGAGACTGATTCCAGTTATCGCAGCTACTTCTGAGGATGGAGGAGAATATCATACCCCGCTGCCCATACTCTAGAGTAGGAGGCTCATGTTGATCAGGCTTCAAGTGTTATACCAGTGCAGCCCGTGATTGTGGTTCAGCCCGAGGTCGCCAGTTGCGTTTCGTAAGGAGTGGAAGAGGTTAGAGAGGTTCCAAAAGTATCATCCTATTCATTTCAGTGGTGGTGCTTCTGAGTATGCACATGGTTTCTTAGACCAGTGTCATCATATTTTGTGTGATGTGGGATTGTGGAGTTGAGCGAGGCCGACCTTACTACTTTTCAACTGACGGGGCCAACATATTGATGGTGGAAGACTTATGAGGTGAGTAGGCTAGCTGGCATAGGCCACTCACTTGGTCTCAGATCACGGATCTTTTCATGACAGAGTTCATTCCACAGACCCGCAGGGACGAGTTGCGCATCGAGTTCGGGCAGTTGCGCCAGGACAGTATGACTATGTCTGAGTATGCTATGAGGTTATAGAGTTATCTCATCATGCACCTACTTTGGTTTCCACTATTAGGGAGAGATTCCTCAAATTTGTTGAGGGACTCGACTACAACCTTATATTTTGGATGACATGGGAGTTAGAGACTGAGACTCCATTTTATCAGGTTGTGGAGATCTCTAGGAGGTTGGAGCCTATCCGCGGATAAGAGAGAGGGGATAGGGAATCCAAGAGGCCTCGAGATTTTGAAGGGTTTAGTGGTTCCCGCTCTGCGGTTTCAGCTCGCCATGGTAGAGGCTTTATCAGTCGACCAATTCAGTCTGCAGTTCAGGTTACTCATAGTGCTCTAACTAGTTAGGGACCCCAGGGTACTCACATGGGGCATCCATCTTTCAGTGCACCATCTGCATGGGGTTTCTACAATGGTTACTCCAGCCGTCTGGGGCAGACTCAGTACCAGCAGCCACCCCCGCAGATAGGTTGTTTCAAGTGTGATGATACTAGGCATATAGTGAGAGATTATCCCAGACTTCGGAGGGGTGGACCTCCACAGGGTATTCAGGCTATGGTTTCTGCTCCAGTTGCTACTCCACTTATACAACCATCTAGAAGTGGAGGACAGGCAGGTAGAGGACGTCCTAGAGGGGGAGGCCAGGCCCATTGTTATGCTTTCCCTGGTAGGACTGAGGTTGTTGCATCAAACGTTGTCATCACAAGTATTGTTCCTGTCTGTCATAGAGATGCATCCCTTTTATTTGATTCGGGTTATACTTATTCATATGTGTCATCCTATTTTTCTTCATATTTGGATATGTCTCAGGAATCCTTTACTCATGTATATATGTCTATACTCATTAGGATTCTATTGTGGTAGACTAGGTCTATCATTCTTGTTTGGTCAATATTAGAGGCTATGAGACTAGGGTGAACTTCTGTTACTTAATATGGTGGATTTTGATGTGATTTTGGGCATGGATTGGTTGTCACCATGTCACATTATTCTTGATTATCACTCTAAGACCGTGATGTTAGCTATGCTAGGGTTGCCCAGGTTGGAGTGGAGAGGTTCATTGGGTCATGTTCCTAGTAGGGGTAATGTCCTTTCTGAAGGTACAACAGATGGTCAGAAGCGGTGCTTGGTATACTTAGAATTTGTGAGGGATGTAGTGCTAATACTCCCCATTGAGTCAGTTCTGATAGTGTGTGAGTGTTCAAATATGTTTCCAACAGACCTACTAGGCGTGCCATTCCATAGGGGTATTGATTTTGGTATTTATCTGGTGACGGGCACTCAACCCATCTCTATTCCACCATATTTCATAGAACAGATGATGTCCAAATCCACTCCTCAAAGAGTAAGCGGACATGGTCGCATGCAATATAGTTTATCCAACTATGAGTCGGGGTCGAATCCCACAGAGAATAATATGTAGGCGATTAGGCAAGTAAGAGAATTATCACTTATTATGCTAAGACAAACACTAAAAAGGGTTTTTGAAAAATATTATGTCTAAATGCAAAATATAAACTAACCTAGAAATCAAGTAAAATGATCAATGTCTACAAGCATGGATACGGAGGAAATTACACTCAAGTAACAATCCAATATATGTCACGATTTTACAAACATGAGAGAGTTTATGTTAATTAAACTCGGATAATAATTCTATATTAGCTTTTTCTGAAGACTAACAAGGCTTCCTAATTGAATTAACTCTAAAAAAATTAAGATATTAAGTGTACCCGAATATGGCTACAAGTAGTTCAATCCTATCCCTTGGTAGAATCTATAAAGTGAGGGTTAACGCCTCGAGTTCTTGTTAATTAATCTTTTCCAACCACAAATTACCTTTTCCAAGAATAATTTGAAGTTAATGGGCGAGTCCTAGGATTAGCTAATCTCTTTGAAAATATTAAAGAATAAGAATAATTAAAGAAATAATTAACTCACTTCATAATTAATAAAAGTTATTCAATACTTAAGCACAACAAGATATTTAATCCAAACTTTCACAATGAATATTTCCATCAACAAGATTCAAGTATTGGAATAAATACTACACACTTAAATATTCAATAAACAAGGTCTTCAAATCTTCAACTCCTAAGTGTATGTGCAAGAACCTTAGCTCCAAAGCTTGTATTTTTTTCCAAAGACTTCCAAAGATGTCTCCCAAATGATGTAGGTCGTGTATTTGTAGGTTTAAGGTCAAGAAAATGTGAAATGTCAAAGTTGTCCAAGTCTGAAGCCTGTTGACCGCATCTGCAGAAGAATCATCGAAGGTGCAACTCATAGACGAAAAATCGCAGATGCGAAGTCGTGTGACAAATTGAATATTCACAAAATCAATCTTGGAAACGCAGATGCTCACATTAAGCATAGAAGTGCCTCCACGGATGCGGAGGACTATCCGGCAAAGCGGTCCCAATGTAACAGCTCCCTCTTCGCAGATGCGGACTCATTCTCGATGCGGACTCGTTCTCGCAAATGTGAGTCCGCAAATGCAGACATTGTTACGCATTTGCGAAATCACTGAGTGCATTTTCACTTCATCAACTCTATTTTTTCTCAATTCTACTTTATTGACTTCAATTCTCTTCATGACTCATTGTACCTGAAATTCTTGCAATGTATACCATACACAACCTCATATTATAAATAAAGGACACAAAAACTAAAAAAAAGAAAGACTAAAATGAGTGATAAAATCACCACTCATCAATACCCCGAACTTAAAGTCTTTTCTTGTCCTCAAGCAAATCAAAACTACAAACTCAATGAGGCTCTACCATTCAAAATTCAATTAGCATCTCTATCATCTTCAAATCACATTCTCCAATTACGCACAACAATTATGGCTTTGTTTGGTACTAATAATTAGGCTACGAGCATATGAACTTTAACCAAATAATTTCCTCATTTAAAAACTCAATATCAAGAATGCAATGGAGTTTTAAAATAATTAAATGACAATAATCAAGCCTTGAGAAGTTACTCAAAAGCACTAGTCTACTACATATGCTCAATGGACTCAATTTGGAATTTATCAATGTCAACAATCCATCATAATCCATGTGCCTTCACAAGAAAGAAAGTCTCAAAATCACCATATTTACAACAACAACAACACAAGGGACAAATTCACAAAGTCACTCACTCTCAAAAAAAAATTTCAAGTATTAACATATATCATGCCATAAGGTTGCCCTTATTTTAATTCGCCGCCGATTTAAGGACATTGGGTTGGAGATCCCTTAAGGACTTTTTAAGCTTGTATT
Organism: Nicotiana paniculata; assembly: GCA_005239505.1. Taxonomy (NCBI): domain Eukaryota; kingdom Viridiplantae; phylum Streptophyta; class Magnoliopsida; order Solanales; family Solanaceae; genus Nicotiana; species Nicotiana paniculata. The sequence goes on from ML343340.1 coordinate 25,935, forward strand.
GTAGGCTTAGGTAAGGGTAGGATAAGCATTTGGGATACAAGTGTCTACACCCTCCTTGAATACTACGCACATTTGTCTTTCTTTTTAAACCACGTAGTCCTTATTGATCCCTAGTTGCCAACATTGAACTACCTCGAATTCATAACTACCCTTTAGTTGTGTTACCTCTCTAATTTTCTCATGACTAACTCTTTTTATTTTTTCGGAGCTTGAGTTTCTTCACATAACACAACTTCAAGGTATTTTCTTCTGCACATAATGTAAATCTTCATCTTTTTGCATTTGACACCAGTACCCACAACTTAGGATTTTAGCCTCATTCTTAACATTCAAGGAGAGACGGGTTCGAAAGAAGGAAGTATTTTATAAAAAGGGTAAAGGTTTGTAATGTGGTAGACAAAGAAAAGGTTAAAGGCTCAAAATGGGTATGCAATGAAACGCTCAAAAGGCTAAAAGCTTTTTCAAAGATCACAACGAATACCTAAGGTCATCCCTCCAGCCAAACATAATTATGATTAGCAATGAAAGACCAACCGGGTAAGTTCTAAGTGATAAAAGTAAGCACAAGAATTTTTTTTAACTGAAACTAACATACATGGCACATGAACTAATCAAGAAGGATTAATTTTACTTCATAATAAGAACAATAAGAGCAATATCATGCCAACTAATGGGCGAAGAGTCACAAAATGAGCCAAAACGTTATCATAAAAGTTATTTTTTCCCATGCAACTTACTTTTTTAATTTGCAGCACAAACATTCGGAGGGGTATATTCAATTTACAACTCATATGCAAAAGACTAATTTTATTAGTACAAAATAATCCACAAGTCTCCACATAACTTAACAAGATTAATTCTCTTAAGAAAGATGTCACGTCATCCATCATAGGGAAAGTCACCCAGTTCAACGCAAAACTATTCCTCGGGAAAGAACCGTAACATAAAGAAAATCCAAGGAGATTTATTGACAAGTATATTACTACTAAATAAATAAAAATAAAATAATTAAAAACTACTAAAGAAAATAAAATAACAAAAGCGACTAATCCGCAAATACATCACCAATAGTAAAATAGGCCGCACATGATCATCCACAATAGTAAAACAGGCCCGACAAAGGCACATGATCATCCACAATAGTAAAACAGGCCCGACAAAGGCACATAATATTCATACAAAATCATAACACATGATCATCCACAATAATAAAACAGGCCTGACAAAGGTACATGATAATCCACAATAGTAAAACAGGCCCGACAAAGGTACATAATATCCATACAAAATCATAAGCCCAACAAGGGCACAAGTGAAGCATAGATGTACCAATAAAGTATACTCCCTAAAGCTACCCTCAACTAAAAACAATGTGGTGTCCTCACAACATAATATCAGAATAAAATAAGAGTAGTTTGAGGATCTCCCATAGGTCTGCATCAAACTAGCAGCAAACTGCGGGAAAAAGGCGAATCGATCAGTGTCATATTGCTCATCCACATCTTCTTCTTCAATTTCATGGTCATGTGCCACGTTTTCGTTCATGTTCGCGTCCATTTTTGAAGCTCAAAGCCACTAAAAATAAAAAAAACCAAGTTAGTCGGGCATTAGAATCATATTTAGCAATTCAAAAGACTGCAATTATGACAAAGAATCAAATAAATCGGGTTCCGGAAGCTTCACTTGCAAAGCTACTGCTTGCTGAAAATATGCCAGTTACCGCACCTGGGAAAAAGAAGTGCAGATGCGGAACTATTCTGCGGAAATCTTCTGCTTCTGCGATTTTTCACTGCTCAGACTTATCCCGCACCTGCGTAAGAAACATCGTAGGTGTTGGCCTTTTCTTTGCAGAAGCGATTTCCATCAGCTTTTCCAGAGCCAGAATCTGTCAATTTTTTCAATTTAAATCATGATTTAGGCACAAAGTTTATATTCAAAACTTCTAAATTAGTGCACTTAATGAATACACGACTTGATTCCACATGATTTCAAGGCACTTAGCACATAAATTTCTCTCGGGCAAATCAACGAACACTTAACGAGCAACGAGAATGTTATGATTTCTTAAATAAAGTGGGTAATCAAACTCCCAACTTTTGTTGTTCAAAAACACACAACACGTGCAATTTCACTATCAACCAACTTTCTCACCCCTAAAAGTAACATTGATACATAGGGAAATAGGAAATTAGGAGATTCGGCCATGGAAAATCAGAGATGAACAAGAAGAAGAAAATAGAATGGAGGAGAAAGAGAGGAAGAGTGTACCTGAGTTGCCTTTGTGAACGCAATTTAGTGAGAGCAGCAAATTGTGCGAGAGATGAGAGGAGTTTAAGTTTGGGAGAAGAGGGTTTAGAGTTTTACCTGCTGAAGAAGTGTTGGTTCTTTAAACTTACACGACGAGCCCCATCCGCAAAATTTTGAGCGCTTCTGTGAAGCTGCTTATGCGATGAAAGGACCGATTCTTCGCAAAACATGCATCTGCGACTTGTTCTCCACTTCTGCAATTCTGCATCTGCATTTTTTTTCGCAGATGCGATTTCACCAGATCTCAGATTGGAAAAACTGGGCAGCCACTGTTTTGGCTTGTATCCAACACCTCAACCTGCTCAAATCAACTACAAAAAATTTGAAACTTTGCAGGTTAGTCAAAAATAATAAATTTAAGTTATTCTAAAAATAAAATTCAAAAATGACTTAAAATTGAAAACGATGTGTTACCTCCCACCAAGCGCCGCATTTAACGTTGTGCACGACGTTTACCAACTCTGTCAGTTTTCTCTCTACTTGGAGGATATGAGTTGCGCACCTAACTTGGATTCAAGATTGTGACCACAAGAGGAGGGGGTTGGTAAGTAGATAAAAAAAGCCGAACACAATTTTCTTCTCCTTGCATTTTTTGGCTTTCTTGTGACGGATGTCGTTTTGTCTTTTTGCACCTTCAAATTGTAAAAGGTATTTGTAACGACCCGACTGGTCGTTTTGAGAATTTAAGCTCTGTTCGGTGGCATAAGGTCTTGAACAGCTTCACATTGTGTATAACGATCTGTGTGCATGGTTGGATTCAGTTACCGGATGATTTGGAGTCGAATTGGAAGAAAGATTCTAGTTTTGGAAGTCTAAGTGGTGGAATTTGACCGGAATTTGAATTTTGTGTGAACGGCTCCGGAATGAGTTATGGATGATGTCAATAGCTCTGTGTGGTAATTTTGGACTTAGGTGCGTCCGGATTCGAATTCGGAGGTCCGTGGTAGAATTAGGCTTGAATTGGCGATATTGAAAAATTGGCGATTTCCGGTCGGCAGTGGAAAATTAGATATAGGGGTCAGAATTGAATTCTGGAAGTTGGAATAGGCTCGTAGTGTCATTTGTGATGTGTGTGTAAAATTTCAGGTAATTCGGACGTGGTTTGGTTGGTTTCGGCATCGTTAACGAATTTTGGAAGTTTAGAAATTCTTAGGCTTGAATCCGAGGTTGATTCGGTGTTTTGGTGTTGTTTTGAGAATTCCGAAGGTTTGATTAAGTTCTTGTATTGATATGTGACCTATTGGTGTAATTGGTTGAGGTCCCGAGGGGCTCGGGATGATTTCGGATGGTTAACGGGAAGTTTGAAGTTTGAAAATGCAGCTGGTGTTGCTGTTCTGGTGTGGCCGTACCTGCGGATAGGGAACTGCATGTGCGAAAAAGAAGGCGCAGGTGCAAGAGGAAGCGGACTGGGCAACCTTCGCATGTGCAGAATATTGGAGCGCACGTGCGGCCCGCAAGTGCGGTTCCTGGGACGCAGATGCGGTCGTGGACTTTAAGTGAAAAGTCGCAGGTGCAGTTAGGTGGACCGCAGAAGCGGTTGCGAGGATGCGCCTTTTGTCCGCAGATGCAGAAGTCGTGGCAGATCCATTTAAGCGAGGGTTGACCATTTTTCTTCACATTTTGAGTTTTGGACTTCGGAATTGGGAGCGATTTTTGGGGGTTTTCAAGCAATCCATGTACGCGAGATGACGAGTGTGTGCTCGGACTTATTTGTAGAAGGTTGGCCTTTTAGGGTTCTTAGGTCCTTATATTCCCTGTTAATGAAGTTGTATTTGTTAAGATTGAGTTCCTGACTACTAGTTTTATCTCTACCTGCTTAAATTAGAATTACTTGCTTTTAGATTCACTCTATTGCCTATTTGACTCCTAATTGACTTAACTGAAGGTTTTACCTCTTCTACTGTTATGCTATACTTCTCATAAATTGCCTATCTAATTGAAATTAGTATTATCTTATCCTATAATTGTTTAGCCTTGATTGGAATTACGAGTATCTTTTATTGCTTACCCTTATTTGAATTGTTGAATATCTCTCATAATTTCTCGACCTCATAAGGAGTTTAGATAACTTAAATCTTAGTCGACTTGTCCTTACTTGGAATTATTTGACTTGTGTTGGCTTCTCATTGTTGGCTGGAATATTGTGGATTCGTTGCTACGTCTTGTTTTTTCCTGGTTAAGTTGTCCTCTTTACACTTAGAATTCTTTACCATGATTATTCCTTGTGAACTATGGTCTACTGTTTCTTTGTGAATTGAAGTCCTTGTATTGATGTATTCGCCGTGCTTTGTATTATTGTCATTGTTGCTTTGTATTTGATGTGGTGATGTACGAGTTTTCTACCGTGCTATAATTGTTGTCCTTGTTTGTTGCGCTGTATATTTAAATTGGGACTACAGACGTATTCCGGGAGATCCCCATGTACTGCATATTTAAATTGGGACTACGGACGTATTCCGGGATATCCCCCTATACTGCATATTTATTTTGGGACTACGGACGTATTCCGGGAGATCCGCCATCACTGCATATTGTTTTGGGACTACGAATTTATTCAAGAAGATCCTCTGTATTGTATGACAAATTCGGAACTACGGGACGGGATCCCGGTAGATCTTATTAAAGAAACTATGTTTGAAAGACATGTATTTGAAAAACATTTATCTTGAATAAAACTATGTTGAAGTACATTTATTTGGAATAGTATATTTGGAAAGCGTTTGTATTGAAGAAAAACTATGTTTGAAAGACATTTTCTTTGAAAAAGTATATTTGAAAAGGATTTATCTTGAAGCAAACTATGTTTGAGAGACCTTTCTTGGGAAAGTACATTTCAAAAGAATTTTCTATTGAAAATGATTTTTCCTTAAATCTTTCAATATAAGAACTTGCGAGTGAAAGTTTACACTCGAAGATTTTGACCAATTTATTGGGATTTGTGGCTAAGGCCTGATGTGGAGACTAATGCAGTGCTGAGTTACTACTTGCCCTTATTGTGTTGTGATTTCTGTACTTGGACTGCGTTCCCGTCCATCCTTCGGTGTACTATTTTGGTGATCCGTTGCTGTTTATTGTTTTTCCTTCCTTATTGTAGTCGTTCTGTTGTTAGCAATATTGTGTAGATAATAGATAGAGGTTATGATTCCGTTATTTTCTGTACTTATGCTTGTTCAGTTTATTAGACAAGTGGGTGTCTTGACTAGTCCTCGTCGCTACTTAACTTAGGTTAGTCTTGATACTTACCGGGCACTGCTGTGGTGTGCTCATACTACACTTCTGCACATTTTTGTGCAGACCCAAGTATTGGTCGTTAGTAGTTGTGCGGATCCTTGCTGATGAGACTCAAGGTAACCTGTTACTGCGTTCGCAGGCTTCGGAGTCACCTTCCTATTTTGTATTTACATTGTTTTTACTTACTTTCAAACAGTTGTATTTAGAAGTTGTAGTAAACTTTGTAGAGCTTATGACTTGTACTACCGGGTTTTGGGAATATGCTCATTGTATAAAGAATTCTTTTTCAGAAAATATTAGATTTTATTTATTATTGTTTCTATTCCATGAATGTTATGCTTACCTAGTTCTTAAGACTAGGTGCCATCATGACACCCAACAGAGGAAAATTTGGATCGTGACAGTATTGCCCTTGCCTTTCCTCTTCGCAATCACTCATTGATTTATGTAGTTCAATTCCCATATCACCACACAACTCCAATGTTGAGAAATGCTTGGAATGTGATATCAAGCCTCCAAATTGCAAATTTGCCCGAATCTTGACATCCTCTTTCCCCCCTAACTAGAGTCAATTTCAACCATGTCTTTAAATTTTTCGTTTGACTCTAATTCCATATTTGTTTGACATTACCAACAGGTATGGAGTCGGTTGGTGGATGTTCAAATCTCGATTCAAGCTCCAAACCATTTGGATATTATTTTCCAAAATCTCCTCCAAGACTTTTTTTTCTCTTTGTTTCCTTCTTCTAGTAGGCGCTTCATCATGAGTTTGTCCATTCTCATTTTTTTCCACTTCCAAAGCCCTAAGAATATTAAACCAAAAGTAGAACCGTCATAGTGGGGGTTCGGGGTAGGGAAAGAAAAACAAACACAATTTTTCAAATGGCCATTTTGACAACCACACATATCACATATACTCCACTCATAGGTTTGGGATTGTGCGCACAATCTGCCCCTAGGAGAATTTAAACCAATTTCACTATATGATACCATTTTAAAAAAATAAGAAAATAAATAAGAAAACAAACAAAGATAAGAAGAATCAACTACACAAATATTCATAAGTTTGGACCAAAGCACGTACGCTTACTTCTCAAAAAACATAAATGCGCCAAATTATTCCCAGCAATGACGCCAATTTTGATGACGTCCAAATCCACTCCTCAAAGAGTAAGCAGACACGATCGCATGCAATATAATTAACCCAACTATGAGTCAGGGTCGGATACCATAGAGAACAATATGTAGGCGATTAGGCAAGTAAGAGAATTATCGGTTATTATGCTAAGCCAAACACTAAAAAGGGTTTTGAGAAAATATAATGTCTAAATTAAAAAATATAAACTAACCTAAAAAGCAAGTAAAATGATTAATAGCCATGGATACACGAGAAATTAGACTCAAGTAACGATACAGTGTATTTCATGATTTTACAAATATGAGTGAGTTTATGCTAATTATCCTCGGATAATAATTCTATATTAGCTTTTCCGAATACTATCAAGACTTCCTAATTAAATTATCCATAAAACAAATAAAAGATTAAGTTCACCCGAATATGGCTACAATTAGTTCAATCATATCCCTAGGTAGAATCTATAAAGCGAGGGTTAATGCATCAAGTTCTTGTTAATTAATCTTTCTCAACCCCAAATTAACTTTTCTAAGATTAAGTCAAAGTTGATGGGAAAATCCTATGGTTAGCTAATCCCTTTGGAAACATTATAGAACAAGAATAATTAAGAAATAATTAACTCACTTCATAATTAATAAAAATCATTCAATACATAAGCACAACAAGAGATTTAATCCAAACTTTCACAATGAATATTTCCATAAACAAGATTTAAGTATTGGAATAAATACCACGCACTTTAATATTCAATACAAAGCAAGTAAATAATGAAATGAGTAAAAATGGGTAAGAAAATCTCATCCAAAGTCTTCAAATCTTCAACTCACATGTGTGTGCGCAAGAGCCCTAGCTCCAAAGGTTGTATTTTTGTCCAAATACTTCCAAAGACGTCTTCCAAATGAGCTATGTCATGTATTTGTGGGTTTGGGATAAAAAAAACATGAAACATCAAAGTTGTCCAGGTCTGAAGCCCGCTGACCGCACTTGTGGAAGAATCATCGTGACTGCAGCTCCGCAGTCACGAAATTCATCTACTAGATGCAACTTCATTTGAAAAATTGAATATTCGCAGAAGCGGTCTTGGAAACACAGAAGTGTAAACATAGATGCACACAGTTAAGCACGGAAGCGCCTCTGCAGATGCAGAGGACTATCAGTAGAAGCGGTCCTAGTGTAACAGCTCCCTCTTTGCAGATGCGGAATTATTCTCGTAGATGCAAGTCTACAAATGTATACACTGTTACACATATGTGAAATCACTGAGTACATTTTCACTTCTTCAACTGTTGGAGCATTGGTCAACCAAAAAGGCATCACCAACAACTCATTGTGGCCATAGCGGTTCCTGAAAGCTGTCCTCGGATTATCTAAATCCCGGATCTTTAACTGATGGTACCCCGGCCTCAAATCAATCTTCAAGAATATTCTAGCACCGCGAAGTTGATCAAATAAATCATCAATATGCTGTAGCGGTACTTGTATGAACAACATGTTTCAGCCTTAGTTTAATTCCTTTGTTATCGTGTTCATTGATGATATACTGGTGTATTCTCGCAGCCGAGAGCAGCATGAGCAGTATTTGAGGATCATTATCCGGACTTTAAGGGAGATGAAGTTATTTGCTAAATTCTCCAAGTGCGAGTTTTGGTTAGACTCGGTGGCATTTTTGGGTCATGTGGTGTCTAGTAAAGGGATTAAGGTGGATCTGAAGAAGATTGAGTTAGTTTATGTCATGACCCAAAATCCTAACTTAGGTCGTGATGGAGCCCAACACTCAATTTACTAAGGGTTACTTCTTATTAATTTAAGCATTTCAACATAAACTTAGTTTTTAAAACTTAAGACATAAATTGACAAGGATAATTAGCCAGTTTTTAATCAAAAGTGGTCAAGACGAGGCGTGAGCCAATATATATACAGACCTTCAATCCATAATAACTATCATGTGTGTGCTAGGAACTAGTGTCACAAGTCCTATGGGCATACTAACAGAATATACAAAAGATATAATATACAGTCCCACTGTCTGAAGGAAATAGATGGGAAATAAGCAAAAGGAACCCCATGGTGCTGTCGGAGATCGCCAAGAGAAAGCAGCTCACCTTGAAGACAGGTTCGTCTATAATCAAAATCAAGCTCCGGTCCGACAACCAGATGCACCAGCCTCAGAACCTGTATAATTAAGTACAGAAGTGTAGCATGAGTACATAAATATATATATGTACCCAGTGAGTATCCCGCCTAACCTCGAAGAGGTAGTGACGAGAGGTCGACTGGACACTCACTAAGGTCCAAAAGCATAAATCAACAGATTATGATGAAAACAGTAGGCATGTAAAGGCAGTGAAGCAGCAAATATATATAAGGCACTGAAATCCAAGGAAGTACTAGAAATAAATAGACAATTACTACTTCCCCTTCCCCCAAATATCTATCAAAACAGTGTCCATGAGTTTAGTAACAAATAAATCATGTGCATACAGGATAAGGAAAACCGGCCAGAGTCATAAGATAGTCGTGACCGTGCATTGCCGAGGGTCGAACAGCCTGAACCATAAGTGCACCTTTCCATAAAGTACTCACATCTATGCACTGCCGAGGATCGAACGACCCGAACCAAAAGTGCATCTTCCAATCCTCCGTGGCGTATGGCCCGTTCCCATAAGAGTAGGGGAAATCACACTCCGCTCGTGGAATGTAAATTGCGAAGCGGTCACATGCACACACTATTCCTTTTTAAATTATTTTTCAGTAAACAATCCCTTACAAATTTTCTCAAATTCCATGATCTCAGGGAAATAAGTTGCATGTAACATTTAATTTATTAATCATATAGTTCATATTAAGTAAAACACAAGGTATGATGTGGACCTAACTACCCGTACATAATAATAATAATAATAATAATAATAATAATAATAATAATAGCCGCTACGTATGGACTCTTGTCACTTTGTACGTACGTAGCCCCCACAATTATCACATATAGCATTTAAAACACCTACGGGGATAATTCCCTCTTATGAGGTTAGAAAGGAGACTCACCTCGCGTCGCACTTACTCCCCGGGTCAAGAATGCGCCTGAAACTCTGAACTCAACACCCACGGACTCGAAACTAGCCAAATGTTATACAAATATATCAATTTATACTCAAAGCATGGAATTCTCCTATTATTTAGTCAAATTCACCATTCTTGAAGAAATTCCAAAATCCAACCCCGGGCTCGCATGCCCCGATTCCGAAAATTCTCGAAGGAAACACTCACCCATAACCTAAGGATCGTTAATACATGATTTTTGTATGAATTCATAGCCAATGCACGGTAAGTTTTTACATTTTTAAAAGCACTAGGTTACTACCCCAAATCCTTAATTTTCACTAATTAGGTAGTTAATTTAACTTGTAATTCATGCATTAAACTAATATTAGGGTAGAATTTACTTACCTTCAATAACTAGGTCGTTTTCCCCTCTTGAATGCTGAAAATCGTCCCAAGGAAGAAGAAGAAAGTGACGAAAATGAATTAAATTCTGCTATAAAAACACACTGCCCAGTGGTTTCCTCTATGCGATCGCAGCCTGGGCAGTGCGTTCGCAAGGCTTTAAATGACCAAGGCCACATGGGCCTTCTATGCGAACGCGGAGGGAGCCCTGCGAACGCACAGGGTAAGGAGTAGCTGGGCTGGCCTAATGGCCGGGCTCTATGCGAACGCGTGAGAGGTGTGCGAACGCACTGGGTCAGGAGTCCAACCCATCACGATCGTGGTGCCTTTTGTGCGAATGCACAGGGAATTAACCACCCCTGCCCAGTTCCTTCTTTGTGAACGCGGTAACCCCTCCACGAATGTAGAGAAGGAAACCAGGCCTGGAATTTCTGGTGTTTTGAAATTAGCTCCGAGGGGTCCGAAACTCACCCGAGCCCCTCGTGACCCCATCCAAAGGCACTAGAAAGTCTGTATTCATGATACCGACTCGCTCAAATTTTCAAAACGTGAAACAACAACGAAACTAAGAATCCGAACCCAAAACCAAATTGAATCAAACTTTGAACCTTAAGTTCTAGAATTCGCTAACAATGCGCCGAACCGACCTATACTACTCGGAATGACACCAAATTTTGCAGAAAAGTCATAAATGACATAAAGGGACTATTCCCGGTCTCGAAATTCCATTCGGACCTCGATAACACAAAAACACATCCCAAACCACAATATTAACTTAAGGAAATTCTTATTTCGATATTGGGTGCCGGAACGCTCCCGGGTCATCCAAAACTCATTCTGAATATACGCCCAAGTCCGAAATCATCATACGAAGCTAGAGGAATTGTAGAAACTCAATTCCAAGGTCGTTTGCTCAAAATATTGACCGAAGTCAAACTTGGCCTTAAAGGCCAACTTGAAGGAACCAAGTGTTCCAATATTGCTCTAAACATTTCTGAATCCCGGACCACCCGCCCCCGCAAGTCATAAATCACAATAAGCCACTATGGGAAGTTTTATTTAGGGCAACAGGGTCCGATAATACAAAATGACCGGTCGGGTCGGGTCGTTACAGTTTAGAGTTGGCCCAGGCCTTCTACATCTATTGATATCCGGAGATTCCTAGGTTTGGCTGGGTATTATCACCGATTCATGGAGGGTTTCTCGTCCATTGCTGATCTTTTGATTAAATTGACTCAGAAGGGTGCCCCATTCAGGTGGTCTAACGAGTGTGAGAAGAGCTTTCAGAAGCTCGATACTTCTTTGACTACGACTCCGAATCTAGTTTTGCCTTTAGCATCGGGTTCATATACAATTTATTGATGCTTCAAAGATTGGAATTGGATGTGTGTTGATGCATAAGGGTAGAGTGATTGCTTATGCTTCGCGTTAGTTGAAGTCCCATGAGAAGAACTACCTAGTGCACAATTTGGAGCTAGCAACCATTGTTCACGCGCTTTAGATTTGGAGGCAGTAGCTTTACAGAGTGTCTTGTGAGGTGTTCATGGATCACAAGAGTCTTCAAAACCTATTCAAACAAAAGGATCTGAACTTGAGGCAGCAGAGGTGGTTAGATCTACTAACGGACTATGATATCACTATTCTTTATTATCCCTTGAAGGACAATGTGCGGGCTGACGCTTTGAGTAAGAAGGTTGAGAGAATGAAGAGTCTTGATTTTATTCCAGTTGGGGAGAGACCGCCGGCTCTAGATGTTCAGGCTTTTGCCAACAGGTTCATGAGGTTGGATGTTTCGGAGCCTATCATGGTTTTTGCTTGTATTGTGTTACAGTCGTCTTTGTTTGAGCACATTAAGGTGCATCATTATGATGATCCCCACTTGCTTTTCCTTAAGGACACGGTGTAGCACAGTGATGATAAGGAGGTGACTATTGGTGATGATGGGGTACTAAGGCTTCAGGGCCGTATTTGTGTGCCCAATGTGGAAGGGTTTCAACAGCGGATTCTTGAGGAGGCCCATAGTTAGCGGTATTCCATTCATGTGCCAAGAAGATGTACAATGATTTCAACAACACTACTGGTGGATAAGGATCAAGAAATATATTTTTGAATGTTTGGCACGGTGTTTGAATTGTCAGCAGGTTAAGTATGAGCATCAAAGATCGGGTGGTTTGCTTCAAAGGCTAGATATTCCAGAGGGGAAGTGGGAGAGTATCACTATGGATTTTGCGTTTGGGTTACCAAGGACCTTGAGAAGATTCGACACTGTGTGGGTTATTGTGGACAGACTGACCAAGTTTGCCCACTTCATTCCATTCATCTTTAGAGCAGCTGGCTCGGATTTATCTTCATGAGATGTTCACTATCATGGCGTGCCGGTGTCTATAATATCGGACCAAGGAACATAATTCATTGTATTTTTAGGGAGCTGTGCAACGTGATTTGGGCACACAGATCAATAAGAGCACGTCATTTCATCCACAGATGGATGGAAGTTCGAGTGCACTATTCAGATTATGGAGGACATGTTACGAGCATATGTCATCGAGGGTCAGTGGGATCAGTTTCTACCATTAGTAGAGTTCGCCTACAATAACAAGTACCGGTTGAGCATCTAGATGGCTCTGTATGAGGATTTGGTTTTTGATGCTTTGGAGAAGGTGTAATTAATTTAGGAGTGGCGTTGTACATCGCAGTCAAGATAGAAGAGTTATGATGATAGGAGGGCTCGTGATATGGCATTCATGGTAGGTGAGAGGGTTCTACTCATAGTTTCGCCCATGAAAGATGTGATGATATTCGGGAAGATGGGCAAGTTGAGCCCTGTATATTGATCATTTTGAGATTCTTGAGAGAGTGAGTGGGGTGTCCTACAAACTTTCTTTTCCACCCATCTTATCAAGAGTTCACGTGGTGTTCCATGTTTTCATGTTCCAAAAGTACTATGAGGATCCATATCATGTGTTAGATTTTATCTCGGTGCAGTTGGACAAGCAGGTTTGCAAGTTAAGGTCGAAGAACATTGCATCGATGAAAGTTCAATGGAGAGTTCAACTGGTAGAGGAGGCAACTTGGGAGACCGAGCATGATATGCGGAGCCTATATCCTCATCTTTTTGGCACTTCACGTATGTCTCTATACTCGTTCAAGGATGAATGTTTGTTAAGAGGGGGAGAATTTAATGACCCGACCGGCTATTTTGTGTACTTGAGACATGTTTCCCATTTGTATTTGTGTCTATTTGGCTTGCGGGGATTTTTGGTTTGGTTTCGTTGGGTTGATTTGGAACACTTGGTTCCTAGATTGGAAGCTTAGCTTGGAAGAGTTGACCGGGGTTTGACTTTTATGAAAATGACCCCAGAATAGTATTTTGATGGTTCAAATAGGTTCTTATGGTGATTTTTGACTTATGCGTATGCATGAAATTGAATTCGGAGGTTCCTAGGATGAATTGGCTCTTTTTGCTTAAAGTTGTCAATTTAAAGATTTAGAATTTCCTAAGTTTGACCATGGGTTGATTTTGTGGCTATCAGGTTCAGATTTTGATTTTAGTACTTGGAATAGGTCCGTTTTTTCATTTGGAACTTGTTTTCAAAGTTTGGCGTCATCCGAGTTGGTTTGGTAGGAATCAGATGCTTGTTTGTGATTTTAGAAGTTTTTGTGTCTCATTGTGAATTTTATGTATTTTGGTGTTCGACTCGTGGTTCCGGATGTTATTTCGGTGTTTTGAGATTGCGAGCGAGTTCGTATGATGTTTCTAGACTTGTGTGAATAGTTGGCGTGGAACCACGAGGGCTCGAGTGAGTTTCGTACGTGTTTTAGAGTGTTTTAACTTGTTCCAAATTTGTTGGCTTTTGCCTGGTGCTGCAGGTTTTGCAAATGCGAGCACCAGTTCGCATTTGCAGTAGCCACATAATCGATAGTCATGTCGAAATTGTGATAGAGGATAGGAGTGGCAGGCTTCACATTTACGAAGCCAGCCCCACAATTGCGAAAAAACGGACCTGGAAAGGGGGAGGTTATTTGATCACTTTTGCTATGGAGGCAAAATTTGCATTTACGGAGTGCTGGTCAAATTTGTGACATTGTCAGGGTTGATTAGTGTCCGCATTTGCGAGCCAAGGGTCGCATTTGCGATAGGCGTACTTGCAAACCCAAGGTCGCAAATGCAACTTCTGCGGCTGAACAAATAGTTGGAATTTCGAGACTTAGTCTCATTTTCTCACATTTCGAGCCCTAGATTCGGTGTGAGGCAATTGTTAGAGGGGTTTTCACACATAGCCATTGGGTAAGTTATTTTGACTCGATTTTGATATTATAGCTTTATTACTTACGGATTTTAACATTAAAATCATGTTAAATGAAGGGAAATATTGGGGATTTTTTACCATATTTTGAAAAATAAAAATTTGATATTTGAGAGTCGATTTGGACTCGAATTTGAAAGCTAATTATATATTTGGACTCATGGGATCATGAGTAGTTGAGACCTAACCCTCGACTGGGGTTTTGACCGGGAAGGCCCGGGGTTGACTTTTTGGAAAATGAGTAAAGATCTCATCTTTATTAATTAAAATTGATTTTTCTTGCATTGTTTGATATTATTAAGTCTTTTTGGCTAGATTTGAGCCGAATTGAGGTACATTTTAAAGGAAAATTATTTTTTGAGTATTCTTGGGGCTATTTGAGATAAGTATCATACCTAACTTTGTGTGGGGGAAATTACCCTTTAGAATTTGGTCTAAATTGCATTATTAAGCTATGTGAAACAACGTGTACATGAGTTGATGAGTGTATACACTCGTGTATGTGTGGTATATAACCGTATGAGACTTTAGGCTATTAATATGCCTTGAATTAGAGTTGTTTGCTATAAAACATGCTTTATTGTTGAATATTCCTTGCACTCTTATTCTATTATCATGTTATTGTGCATCTTGTTGTTGAGCCGCAAGCTATATATTGATATGACTATAGGATATTATTGCTTTTGTGATATTGTGGCACAGGTGGGCTTGTTGTAAGGGTTGGTTGTTATTATGTGTAGTACAAGGGTGGCGAGATGCGCATGAAACGACATAAGGGAGGTGTTTATTGATGCGCATGCAGCGAGATAAGGGTGGTTTATGCGCATGCGGTGACATAAGGGGAACATTTCATTGTGATGCGCACGCGGAGACATAATTTGATTATTTTATGTGATATTTCGGGGTGTTCCCTTGTTATTTTTCATGCGTTGGAACAGGGATTGATGTTTGGTCACATACTTGTTATCTTAAATATTTCTACCGTGTATTTCATGAGTTATTCGTTGATTTGATATGCTATCACATGTTCCACTCCTGTTTGATAATTGGTTTGTACAAAATTATTCTACTTGGAGTTGATGTTACTTGTCCTTCGAGGTTGTTGATATATGTTTCGTTATGTTTTCTGCTATCAGTTTTCTTTTAATATCTTACACAGGTTTGTCTAGTGAGTGTTATGGCTTGAACCTCATCACTACTTCACCGAGGTTAGTCTTGTTACTTACTAGGTGGCAACTATGGTGTGCTTATACTATGCTTCTACACATTTTTTGCGCAAATCCAGGTACTTTAGCTCGAGTTGATCATTAGAAGGTGCTAGAGATTGTCGGGGACTTCAAGGTATCCTTGATGTTTCGCTCACAGGCCTCGGAGTCACCCTCTTTACTTTCTTTGTTATTGCTTATGTATTCCAGACGGTGATGTACACTTTGAGACTTGTTATGTAATCCTTGTAGACTTTATGACTCGGTATTACCGGGTTTTGGGATAATGACCGGTGTATCTCTGTTTTTTCTGTGTTATGGCATTTCTCAGCTTTTACTTACATTTTTAAGTTGTTATATTTTTTTTGGATATTTTTATGTGATAGGCTTACCTAGTCTTAGGAACTAGGTGCCATTATGACCCCTATGGCGAAATTTCGGGTCATGACAACTTGAATGATAGGAGAAGGTCTTGGGAGCTTTTTAGGAGCTTGGGATTCAGTTTTGGGAGAAAAATGAGGTGGGAAATGGTTGCATCGTTTTACTAGAAAGGTGGAACTTTCCACCGCCTATGTGGGTCCCAATGGGGACGTATGTGCAGTCTCGCAAAGATATGAATGTCTCTCTACTCCAACGTTGTATCGATTAAAAGTTTAATGAGTAGGAAAATAGACTCGTAAATCTGCAATTTAGTGGGTGGATGACCACGTAAATCCAAGTATATGGGGATAAAATCTCAATGACATTAGACCCAAATTTCAGTAAACTTGTAAACGTAACTTGCGATGACTTTTGCCGACTTTGTTTTACAACTTGCTTGACTTCAAAACTTAACATAAGACTATTATATGATTCAAATACCTCATAACATTACCTTCTTACCATCTTAAACACTCTTAGTATTACCCTGAAAGTGCAGGTTATAACATTCCCAATTTTGCCAACTTTGACAAACTTGTTTTCTTCACTTCGTTCAGCATCCAATATTTATAACACTTACTTATCACTTGCTTAAACATCATAAACACTTGTAAACTTAAATATAACCTTATTCTCTCGGCTTACGTCGATTAACTTATTATGCACTTTACGTATGAACATACGGAGTGTGACATTAGCTTACTCATGACATAAACGACATAAAGGTGCAAAGTCTAACGTACTAGGAATGAGATTAAGTGATTGTAACCTCAAAAATAAATTTTTCTCATACTTACATCGAATAACTTACGAAGAACACGACGTACAAAGGTACAGGGTGTAACACTTGTGCTAAAGAAAAGGCAGTATTCAAGGGTTGATTTGTGCCGGAAAGAGGCAAGTGTTTTGTTTAACCTTGATTTGTGAGAATTAGGATGTAATTGCGTCTATTTGCTATGTGTTATATGTGTTAGGAACAACGCATATGCAAGGTGATGAGTGTATATGCATTTGCCATGGGTTAAGCATGCAGGTAGAATTCGCTTTATTTATGTGTTATCTCTTCCATGCTTAAAATAAATTGTGAAACTGATTGATTGATCTCATTCATGTTAATAGATATATTTATCTTGTTGTGATATTGGTCATTAAGATTATCTTTATTTGGATATTGGTGCAAAGGTGATGGTTATTTCCATATGGCGAGTTATGTCCAATCACTCTTCTTGATGTTGTTTGTGCTTCCCACCTTGCTTGGTACTATTTCATATGTTTATGCCCGGTGAGGAAGAGTGAATTGCACGAAAGGTATTTCCGCACTTGTGAGGAGGAGTGATTTTGCACGAAGGATATTTTCGTGCTTATTATTGCACGAAAAGTATTTTCGTTCTTGTGAGGAAGAGTGAATATGCACGAAGGGTGTTTCCATGCTTGTTAATATATTTATACTTTATGAGGAAGAGTGAATTGCATGAGGTGTATTTTCGTGCTTGTGAGGATGAGAGTAAAATCACGAAGGGTGATGCCGTGTTATTTGATTGATATCTCTTATTCCTTGCTTTTACTATGCGGATCGAGGAATTGGCTATGTTGTTCCATCACTGCCTTGTAAATATCTTGGACTTGTATGCTGTGAAAGGCTTGTTTGGTATTGTTTTGTAAGTATAGTCTTTATATTCCTTAGTTTCCTTTTCCATTATTCCTCGTATTATTACTTCTTGCTATTACACATGTTATCTCACTTGTTATCTATTTTGTTGTTTTACTTGCTATTTTCTCTCGCTATCTTAATTGCTCTATCTCTCGTTATTCTCGTTACTTAACTGCACAAGTTTGTATAATAGGTATCTTGTCTTATCCTCGTCACTACCTCATCGCGCTTTAGGCTCGACACCTACGAAGTACGTTGGGTCGGTTGTACTCATACTACACTTCTGTACTTCTTGTGAAGATTTTGGCATCGGACCCAATGGTGTGTCGAGGACTGAATGTTGCACCCTATTTTGCACTAGTCAAGACAGGATTCAACTTGTAGTTTCTGTTGTTGATGAAAGAAAGTCACCACCTAATATTTAAAGGTATATAAGGGTACCTATTTAATTACTAAGTCATGTTCCTTATAGGTTTGCAAATCGGTGAGATCATGGGTAAGGGTTTTTGTTTTTCTAAGGGGGAGGTGTTAGGTTCCCTTCAAAATCTACCTTAGGTAGCTCCATAGGACGTAGACCAATTTTTGAGGAATCGGTTATTTACACTATGCTCAATTACTATTAGGGAATGGCTTACTATATATATTAAAGGGTGGGTATATATAAGGGATGTGAGACTTAAGGAGGATGTGAGATTATAAAAGAGTTATTGAAGGTTAAAAGAGTTCTAAAAGTAGTCTGTATTATAAGGCTTGTAATTATGGAAGTAATTAACTTAGAGAATAGATGTTTGTATGATTCTAAAAGATGTTTGTAAGAGAGTTATTCTAAATGTACCTTGATTTGAAAATTTGAAAAGGAGCAATCTTTGAAAACTCACTTGATGCGACGGTACCTTATTCTTTTCATGAGAAAATCTTATTTCATTTCATGATAAGTAGCCTGTTGGCTCTTAATCTTTACCTTATTAGCTCGTTAATTCTGTAGACTAGTGAGTAATGAGACTCTTACGATTTTATTCTCTTTTGTTTATATTCATACTGTTCAGACTTTTGTGAATCGATGTGATGTTGCTTGCCTCTATTCGTATTCATGTTTGTTCTCATTACCCTATACTCTTGTGTTTTCTAGTATCTGAACCTACTGGAATTCTGAGTTCTGATGCATGCCTATTATGTGTGCGCAATTTGAATGATTTCTGAGTACTTCCAGCCTGCTCTATTATTCTGATCATTAGTTGCTTTTTTTTCAAAAAAAAGTTCTCATGCCTGGCCTTGGATTCCTGCATTCTTAAGGAGGTTAACTCCTGCCCAAAATTTGCTTGAATGAATTTATTTCTGATGAATCCTTCATATATGTTTTGTTGTTATCCTGCTTACATGAGCCTCATATGCCCATTACTGTCTCAATGATTTAGCCAGACATGTTGCTAATTTGGTATTTAGTCAATCCTGCATTCTTCAGTGTTGCCCAGATTTCTAGTTAAACCCCAATATGCTTGAGTTTTATCATTATGCATAATTGACTAGCCTAAGTTCTAAAGTTTGTCTATCCTTGACCTCAAGATTGGCATATCTTCCTGCTATGATGCCTTTGAACTTAGAAATCTTTGGGATTAGGATTCCTATCGACTACTATAATCCATGCCTACTTGTCTTATCACTTACCATTCTCTGACTATGACCTTCATGCCTTAATTTCCTAGTTATGAATCTCTTTTAGGTTAATTTATACTTTGCTATAAACTTGTTGTTCTGAAAACTAAGTACGTAAATGTGCTTACCATGTTAACCTAAGTGATATGCTTCTATAACTTTGCTAATGTTACACATGTTATATGAGTCTATGTTGTTAGTTTTTCATGTCATGTGGAGACTAAGTTTCTACCGGTTCTCCTAGTTTCATGTTTAACCCCCTTGTTTGACCAACCCTGTCACCCTATCTTCTAAAATGCAAGCATAAACCAGCCTTATGTGTGTTCCTGCCAACATGTCACATGAATTTTTCTATACATTTGGTGGGGATTAGCTTTACAATCTTAATGAAATAAGTATGCAGGCTTCCTTCCTAAACTAGATAGTTCAACATTAGTTTGTCCTTTGTAAGCATGTATGAACCAACCCACCCACCCCCCCACCCCTCGTCTGGTTTGGATATCTATTCTATGCGATGTTGGGCTTGGCTGTTGGGTTCAAACTTACTACTGGTCTCATGAGATGAGCTCCGAGTCTACTGGAGCTGTTGAAGGTTTAGAAAAGCATGGAGTTATCTATACTGGGCCTATCATTGGGCCTATAGTGATCTTCTTATGTAATTATTCATATTTGATTCGGGCTGTAATAACTTGTAAACTGAACAGTTGGAGGATTTAGTGAAATCGGGGAAGAAAGGGTATTCTAGTACTTGCGTAAAGTGGTAGAAAACATGTCTATAAGATTTATGTGCTCTATTTGTTATTAGCCTATTTTTATCTCTATACACTAATAGACATCATGCATATAGGAGTCCGCACACACCTCACTTAGTTTAGCAAGACATGTTAGTCCCAGTATTTGCTATACTTGTTTCTATGATTACTATTCAATACTCTTAGGTAATATGTCTTAGGGCGCAGCAATGCGATGTTTTCCCTTATCTAGATATCATGCCTCTAGGACTTCAAACAATCAGTCTATCAGTTGCTCCAATTGATTTAGTATGTTGCCCATCTAGATATCATGACTATAGGATCTTAATCAACTGACCAACTACTTTTGTTGCTTCATTATACTTCCTCACTTAGAAAGCATGTCTATAGGGATAAGATTATAAAATTAATTGCCGACTATTAGAAATCCTGCATATAACACTCGCCTAGAAACACGTATATAAAATCAGTGCCTATAATTCATAATTCTGGAATCGTTTCAGTGACTTCGTGCAAACAATTAAAAATCATGCCTATAGAATTTGTGATGCTTTAATCTACCTACATGCTGCAGTACTGCCTAGATAATAATCACATAGGAACCATGCCTATAGGATTTAACAATCCAGATGCGTCTTAATTCTGAAATCGTCCACTTCTTAATTTAAGAATCAGCCTGCGTGCTTCTTTGTTTATGTGTGGAGTCTAACATGAGCCACTCTTTGCTATTATGTGCAGTCCTCTTTGTTTTTGAATGCGCGATTAGTTTTTTTTCATTTTTGAGCAGCCTAAGTAAGTATAGAACCACCAAATAGAGGTCCAAAGCCTCCTGGACCATAGGCATGGGACGGGTAGTGCACGCATAGGGTACGACCTAGAATTGAATCAGAACGCCTTTAGGTAAACAACTTCAACATAGTAATTGGGTATCAGGAGATGATAGTCTATGCTCGCTGAATAATATTATGAACTCCTATGTAAAAGGAGTTACGAAGTATTATTTATGTTGCGCGGGGTGATCCTTTAGGCTAAAAAACTTAGGACCCCCCCCCCCCCATCCTTTATATACTCGTTATTCACACTTAGTCATTTAATATAGACCATTGTAGTTGTATCCTCGAGACTAGTACTAATTCTCATTGTGTTATAATGAAACTCTTTGACTTTTATATTTCTTCGTTTATCTGATCACCTAGCCTAATCCACATAGCCTTAAGTTCGACCAGGACCCACATTTGTGGACCTTGAAGAGTACCTAACACCTTCTCTTTGAGATAATTTGAGCCCTTACCCGATCTTTGGCGGTGTTGACTAGTCAAACAGAGTTATTTGAATAATAGGTTCCCTAACACACCTTAAAATCGTTAGGTGGCGACTCTTCCCTTTTAATACCCATTTAAAAGAGTTGTCACACGTCGAAACCTGATTTTTCAAGAAAAAGGGGCGCGACAGTCATATCGGCATCCATACATAAAGTTATCACTACTTTATGTTTGGTTTTGTGTTTTACTTGTTCTATGTTTTTATTAATTAAATAACTACATGGGCACAATGAGCCATGCTAGACTTAATGAGGTTAATGATACCTTGTCTGAGCATGATGAGCTATTCTCAACTGTAACGACCCGATCGGTTGTTTTGAGCTTTAGCATTTCCATTCAGTGGCAGGAGGCCTTAGTTGCTTCATATGATGTATTACGACTTGCGTGTATGGTTGGTTAGTTGTAAGGTTCGGGATTGATTCAGAAGAATGACTCTCAATTCGGAAGCCTTAAGTTGGAAGAGTTGACAAAGGTTTAACTTTTGAGTAAACGAACTTGGATTGATGATTGGATGATTCCAATAGAATAGTATGGTGATTCCAACTTGGGCATATGCTCGGATTTGAGTTTGGAGGTTCTTATAAGGTTCTTCTCTATTTGTCAAAAGTTGGCAATTTGAAGAATTGGAGAGTTCATAAGTTTAAATGGTAGTTGACCTCAGTGTTATCAAACTCCTATTGTGGTTTTGAGACCTCAGAAAGTTTCATTGGAACTTGTGCGCCAATTTTGGTTGTGATCCATAATATCTAAGTGTGATTCGGACGCATACGATGAAGTTTGAAGGCTTGAAAGTTAAGAGAATGAATTGATCTTTGATTCTTGGTTTTGAAGTTATTTGCGGTGTTTCGAGACTTTAGGTAAGTTAGGATAATATTTTGTACTTTTTGCTATGATTGAACGGGATCCTGAGGGGCTCGGGTGTGATCCAGGATGGTTATGGACTATTTTGGTTGAGTTTGGAACTATTGAGTTCCTGGTGTGTTGCAGTGCTTCGCGATCATGGAGCTAGGACCGCGATCGTAGAGAAGGATTTGGCAGGCAAATATTTGTTCTTTGAGTTCACGAGAATGGTGTCGCATTCGCATAGTGTGTTTTTGGAAGTTGTACGCTTGGTTCTTTGCATTCAAAAAGAATTTGAGGAGGTTGGTAGCAGTCTTCTGCGTTTATGTTTGGTCCCTCGAGTTTGTGGAGTGTAGAGGCTAGTTTGCCTTTACGTTCACGTGGTCTACGCTGCATTCACATATAAGGATTCGGGATACAGTGCTTGTTTGTTTATCGCGATCGCGTGGTTAAGGCCGTGATCGCGAAAAGTATTATCAAGCATTTAAGTCGTCCAATTTCGAGTTTTCCCATTATTTCATATTTTGAGCCTAAGATTTTGAGAGCGGATACTTGAAGAGCAATTTCACTACTACATTGGAGGTAATTAATTTTCACTTAGATTTGGCTATCTATCTTGATTCCCCATAGATTTTTGCACCTTGAACTTAGACTTTTAGAGTGAAATATTGGGATTTTGCCTACAACTTAAGAGGGGGTAATATGGGGATTTGGGTGTCGATCTAGACCTGGTTTTGGAATCTAATTACATATTTGGACTGAGGGATTATGGGTAGTCGAGATATTCCCTTTGACTCGGGTTGTCTTTTATTGACTATTGAGTATTTGATTAAAGATTGAAGCTTTAATGTCTGGAATTGACTCCTATAGCTTTGTTTGACGTTTTTGAGTTGTATTTGACTAGATTCGAGTGTTTGGAATTGGATTTGAAAGGAAGCGCAATTTGCTGTTGATTAAAGCTTGCTGGGCGGAGGTTATTCTCTTGTCTATCCTTGTAAGAGGGAATTCTCCCCATATGTGATCTATTTGCTTGATTTAGGAGACACTTATATGTAGGGTGATGATCGTATATGCATATCTAGGTTATAACCATATCTGGTAAATGTTTGGCTTATGATTATGCCTTGTTTGGGTTGTGTGGACTCCTTATTCATGTTTTGTTGATTCTATGACTATGTGATGACTTGAAATTTTAGCTTAGAAGCATGCTTAAAGTTATGACTTGTTAAATTGGGCATAAATGATTATTTTTCGTATTGAGCTTCTTTGTCGAGTCGTAGTCATATACTTGTTTTATTGATTCATGATTCAATGGTTAAATGGTTATCTCATTCATTATAAATATTAAGATAAGACTTTTGAATGATGAAATTGCTTATTGAATTGTTGAGATAAATTCAATTACCTGATAAGCCATAGCCGTCTTTTAGTCTTATGTGATTTTATCTGTATTTATATTACTATTACTCGATGCCTTATTATTATGTTGCCTCATAGATATATATTTGAGTTTGGGAGTTGAATATTGTGAAAATATAGGAATTTTGGCACCAGAGATATTATGAGTGGATATTAGTTACTGATTATGTTGTGTGGATTGGATGGAACACCGCCACAGTTTTATGTGTGGATCGGTGGCACACCGCCGCCAGTATGTAATGACCCCGATGGTTATTTTGAGTACTTTAGCCCCATTTTCCTTATTTTATGTTTTACTTATGTGTGTTTGAGGTTACGTGACTTGACAGGGTGGTTAGTTTGATTTTGGAGAAGTTTCAGAGTGAATTGTGACACTTAGTCCCCAGGTTGGAAGCTTAAGTTGAAAGAGTTGACCGGAGTTTGACTTTTGTGTAGACAACTCTAAAATGGTGTTTTGATGATTCTAATAGTTTCATATGGCGATATTGGATGGGTTTGGATTCGGAGGTCTGTAGGTTGGTTTGGTGCTTTTTGGTGAAAGTTGGAAAGTTGGACGTTTGGAAGGTTAAGAGGTTTGAATGAGAGTTGACTTTGGTTCCGGAAGTTGGTATAGAATTGTTGTGCTATTTAAGACTTGTCTGCAAAATTTGAGGTGATTCTGGGTTGGTTTGATATGATTCGGCATGAGTTTCGGAAGTTAGAAGTTCATTAGTTTCATTAGGCTTAAATTCGGGTGTGATTCGTGGTTTTGGTATTGTTTGATGTGATTTGAGGCTTCGAGTAGGTTCGTATTGAGTTTTCGCACTTTTTGATGTTTGGCTGGGATCACGGGGGACTTAGGTGTGTTTCGGATTAGTTTCGGCTTGTTTGGATTTGTGTTGCATGGCTGAAGGGCTGCTGAAGTTGGTGCATTCGCACCTGCGGATGACCTGTCACAGATGCGTGTCCGCAGGTACGGGTGAGAAGTCGCACAAACGAGCTAGGATAGAGTTGGGGAAAAGCACAGGTACGAGGCTGTTGGCGCATCTGCGAGCCCACAGATGCTGAAGAGAGGGCGCAGAAGCGGACTTGGATGGAGGCCTGGGAATTCGCAGGTGCGGAAGTTGGGATCGCAGAAGCGGTCCCGCTGGTTCGCAGGAGAGACCGCAAGCCTCTCCCTCTCGCGTCGCCTCCCACTCTCGGACTCTCTACTCTCTGAAGGTTGAGGCAACATTCAACACACTAACAACACCACAACAATAACAACCCAGCCACTCTCGCCTCCCATTCTCTTCTCTAATATTTTCCTCGTTTCCTCCATATGTCACCTCTAGTCTAAGAACCCAGTCGTCAGTTACAACCATAGCCATGGCAGCAGACAGTAAGTTTCTTTCTTCTCCTTTAATATATCGGTTGTGTCTTGTGATCTATTAGTATGTTGAAAAAGTTTGATATATCCTGTTGTGCAACTGTTGTATCACCGTATCATTGTAACCTAAAGTATGCTTCAGCTTTCTAGAAGTTGGGCGTAAATCTTTCTTGAAATTAGTATAAACATATGTATTTTTACAAACTATTTAGCTATATGAACATGAGTTGAAGTTAGTATACATCAACAGAACCTAGCTATTAGGTCGAGTAAAATCTACGCAGAATGATGGTACCTTTTAAATATGCCTCAGATTGTTTGTATCAGTATGTTGCCAAAATAGGCACTTGTAATACATATTCAAATAGGCTGATAAACCGCCTGATATCCACCTGATAATAGCTAAATCGATATCAATACGCTCGATATCTTATCGGGTGGCTAGCAGATTAATATATTTAAAAGCCGATAACTGATAAGCCAAACCGTTAAGTGTAAATAACCGCCCGATTCACACGATAAGCAGCCCTAGCTAGTGGCTCTCGCAGATGTGAGCTTGTGACCGCAAATGCGAGACCGCAGATGCAGGTCGCTAGGCAGAACATTTAAACTGAGGGTTTGTTCATTTTAGAATTTCGGAGCTCGATTGGAGGCAATTTTTGGGAGGCTTTTTTGCTGCAATTGAAGAGATAAGTGATAATTATTCAATTTTGATAATAGATGTTGCTTACACATGGATTATTTCATCTAGTTTATATGAATTTTAAGGTAAAATTTGGGGATTTTAGACTATGTTATTGAAGAGTGAGGTTTGATGATTTGAGGGTCGATTTGTGGATGGAATTTGATGAAACGTATATATTTGGACTCGTAACGAAATGGGTGTTCGAAATTTATGAGTTTTACCGGATTCTGGGGTGCGAGTTCGGGGTTGATTTTTTGGGTTGACTTTGCATATTTGATTTAAGACTCTTATGAAACCACTTAGCATAGCATATTTTACCCTATACGGAGATCCTTATAAGGACACCTCATGATTTCCCCCTTATGAGGATTACATTCAAGAACGATGCGCTAGAAACACCCGTATTTCTCTTTTTTGTTTATTAATGGAAAAATACATAAGATTCACCCGTACTTGTTCGGAAAAAGCACTTTCACATTTAATCTTTACGGGCATATTAATACATCCCTATCCTTGTCCAAAATGAATTCAATACCTCCCTTTCACTCTCCCAAACTCAATAGAAGCAGGAAAAAAAGATTATCACATATGTGTTACATTTGTATTGAATGTTACTTATTTAATTTAACTATTTCTCGGTCCCACTACTTTTTTTCTTTTGTTTTTTCTCTCTTAAATGCGTTTTTTCTGTACCATCTTCTCTAACCCAGAACACACTTTAAACACCAAGACCACCATTGATGGACCACCCAATCTCGCTTCCTTTACCTGCCACCATTTTTGTTCCTGTCTAACACGCCTCTAATATTGTCTCATCCCCATTTTCATTCTTTCGTCTCAAGAGATCAAATAAAATCACCATTGGAGAGTTTTCTTTTGGCCATCTTTAGCGTCTACATCGGACAATTTGTCGGAGAGTTTTTTCGACCAATATTTCAGCCAACGAGCTTTTGTCGATACTCTTTCCGTTCCATCTTTGTTGTAAAGCCCAAACTTCTTCTTTTTAGGCTAGCAAAATTCTCAAGTTTTCTTAAAAAACAGCGGCATCCATGGAGATATCAGGCAAAGAACTTTAACTGGGAAAGAAATGATTGTTTTAATTGCTCATAAAGCTTGTGCAAGAAGAAATGGTTAAGATAATTGAAATTTGATTGTGTTATTGGACTTATTTTAAGCTTGCTTTGGTGGTCTTCAATGGTAAAATAGTTGAAGGAGAGAGATGGTAGTAGCTCGAGCGGAAACCACCATTTCCTTCAAAAATAATCCAAAATAATATTCATATTCAAATACACTTCTAATTTTCAAATACTATTTTTACTTTAAAAAAATTTATTTTTTTGGAATTTTGCAATTCTTATGTCCAGAGGCCCACTAAATTCACTTTGGACCCGCAAATTTTCCACTTCCTAAAATCTATATGCGTCAAAAAGTTTGAAAAACACAGATCCAAAGAAGTCAAAAGCAGTCCAAGGGTATATTTGTCATTACAATTCACATTAACCGCAGATCCTAGTAAAAGCTCACTCTTCATTGTCATCAATCGTAGGAAGAGAGTGCTCGATTCTTGTAGAGAGAGAGAGATGGCGAGGAGACCGGACGAGGAGTACGATTACTTGTTCAAGATAGTGTTAATCGGAGATTCAGGAGTAGGCAAATCCAACTTGCTCTCCAGATTCACCAGAAATGAGTTTTGCTTGGAGTCCAAATCTACTATCGGCGTTGAATTCGCCACTCGTACTCTCCAGGTCCTCTTTTCGATCCTTCTTTACGACCAATCCATCTTTATTCATTTCAAACTGTATGCGCTGTTGATATCTGTTTCGAATTTTACATTTATGCATCAGTGCATTCTCATTCATCATATATTAGCTCGATTTTAGTTAAGACCTGGATGATGTGTGTGCATTCCCTCGTTTTGTGGCATGAAGTTAGTTTTCTTGATTTGGATTAAATAATGCGTTTGTGCTTAAATATTTGCGATCTTTTCGGATCTATGGCACCGCAGCCTGCTTTTTACTTCTTAGATCCTTGCAGTCTAGCCGAGCCTGGGTACCTTATTTTCTTATCGATTCAAGTTATTAAGTAGGCATTTGGAGAATACTTGACTTGAACTTGAAAAAAAGAGTATTTGAAGTTGAAAAAAGTTTGTTGATATTGTGTGTTTATTAAGAACTTTATGGGAAGTTTTCCTTTTTGTGAAAGTTAAAAGATTTGTGAGTGGAAATGAGAATTTCACTTGAAAGATACCTTCAAACCAATATTTCATTTCTTGTTCAATTACTGAACTACATTTGCAAATACTCATGGTCAAACTAGTATTTGTAAATATTGATATAGTGATTGATACCTAGACAGGCCCTATTAAGTAATTTGTTCAAATCACTTAATACAATATTAGGTGTTTGGATTTGAAGAAACAGAAATAAGGAAAAGTAAGAGTGTCGATTAAGAAAAAGCATTAGTGATGCAGAAAAAGAGAGGAGAGAAAAGGAAAGAGCATTGATCACTCGCGTGTGGCTTCAATGAGTAGCTACAAGAATTGGCAGATCTATTCTACAGTTGAAACTATTAATAAAGCGCCAAACACCCTTGAGAGATTATGTTGATCTTTGTAAGCCCATAATTTTTATCTCTTCTTGATTTGCTGTGAAGTTATTGAAAATTCACTCCTTTTTCTTGAACTTTTTGGAATCTATATTTAAAGCTACGTTTAACAAAATTATGTGAAAATATAATTTTTTCAAATAAATATGTTAAAAATATAGTCGTTACTTGATTCCTTTTTGAATTTGTTTTTGAAGTAGACAACTAACAAAATAATCTAAAAATATAAACACACTTTGAGAGTGACTTGGTTTCATAACAATATTAGTACAAGCAACATGAGCCTGTTTTTGTTCATGTTACAAAGGTTTATTTGGTATTACATATTTATTGGCTAATTCAAATGTACCATACTCAGGAAATTTACCTTTATGGTTTACATGGTTATTCATCGAAGTCTGTTATGGATGTTTTAGATTGAAGAAAAGCGATACAGGGAGCGCAAAAGGCATAAGCTTTCTTCCGCATAAATGTTTGGCTGAGAAAAGAGAGATGGATAGAAAGAAAGGGATAAAATCATGAGCATTAATTTATGCCCCATTTTTGTCCAATGCGAGTGAAGTAGATTAAACCTCTTAAAATAAATGTTTTTGTATTGCCTAATCAATCTTTGCCTATAGATATGGCAAATATTTTCATTGAATATTGGTGTCAGTGGCGGCATATCACAATCCTTTTCTTTCCTAATCAATCCAAAATAAAATAGTAAATGTCCTCTCCTTTCACTCCTCTCTTTTCTGCATCACATGGTCTCTCTCATTTCTCTTCCTTTATTTCAACTATTATCCTTTTTATGTTTGGGAAAAAAGTTCATAACCTATCCTTTTGACTTGCTTTTACTAATGAGAAGGGAGTTGTTTCTGTGGTTGCCTTCTGTAGTATTTGTATTTGCTTCATGGTTTTACGTTTCTCAAAAGTCCTTGCGTGGTTGATGGCCATCCTGTTAATATGCTCTGGTTTTTTATCTCAAGGGCTATGTCCATGTTAACATTACATGTGTACCGCCTCCCCCCCCCCCCCTCCTGCCCCTGCAGCTAGCTGTTTATGAGCATATTCACTACTTGGGGAGAGCACAAGAGAAGATGCTAGAGTTGACATTTTTTCCTAATTGCTAACTTCATGGATTAGGTCTTTTTACTGGGAGGTCACTGATAACAATGCTAGTGGCATCCTCTCTCTTGAGACGGTGATGAGTGAAGATGCTAAAATAATTAATTAACACGCTTTCCTTCCTGATCTAATATGAAGTTTTCACTGGGAAGAAAAATGTTAATATGTGATCCTTCCATACAAAACCAGTTACATGAGAGGTTGTAAAATGGTCAATACATCGTATTATGGAAGAAGCTTCAAAATTACTGAAAAAAAGTGGTTTGCATTCCTAATCTGCATCCTATGGACTCTCTAGAAGGAAAATGATCTCAGATGTTTTAAAGGAAAAACTAATCCTGTTTATAGATTGAAGGCTTTGTCTCCAACTAAGTTTTTCAGGTGCAACTTCCATTTAGTTGGTGGTTGAGACTCCCTACAGTTATAACAGGGTTGGCCTAACTAATTTTTTCAGCAGTTCCTTAGTGCTAATTTGTGAGTTATAAAAAGGTATCTTCCATAAAATTAAAAGAAAAATCACTTTTTTAAGAACTCAACATTTTACGCTGTGATCACTAGATAACGTTTGGTATTAATTCCAGAAAGGTAAAGGTAAACATAGCCTCTATGACTACTGCAAACATAGTTACATTATCTCTTGTTTGATTTTGGATCCAATTATTTGTTTTCTAGTTTTGAAACTCTTAAATACCTATTTCGTGAAGCCAACGGTCCTTATACAAATTGAAAAAAGGTTAGTCCTCTCTATTTAACTTTGATTTAGTCCACTCTTTTTTTTTATTGAACTTTGCACATAAGTAAGCAAAATAGAAAGGGGCATTTCTAATAATAAACAATAGATGGCTTTGCACTGTCTTAGTGTTTTTTTTATAATACACTTGTTACCATTCTCCAAAAAAAAAAAGAAGTTGGAAAGGATCTTGTATTTTGCATATTGACTGTGTGATGTACAGAACAATTAACTTCATTAGAACAATGGAAAAGTAGGCAGGAGTTCCAAATTAAGAGTAAAGTTATGAGTATTGCTCCAAGTCACTAGCAGGTCAAACATGATTGCCAGAAACCGTTTTAAGTGAAGTCTACCTTTGTATAGATGTCATGATATTTTCCATGGATTTAAATATTCGACATAGCGTTTGACATGCTGTAAGCAAGTGAATATCACTTGGAAATGTTGAACTTGAATGATCAAATGTTGGGTGTTTCTAAACTGTACACTTGGAAATCATTCTTT
This sequence comes from Nicotiana paniculata, assembly GCA_005239505.1. Taxonomy (NCBI): domain Eukaryota; kingdom Viridiplantae; phylum Streptophyta; class Magnoliopsida; order Solanales; family Solanaceae; genus Nicotiana; species Nicotiana paniculata. The sequence goes on from ML343340.1 coordinate 56,602, forward strand.
TGTGCTAAACGGATGATATATGCACAGGTCGAGGGAAGGATCATTAAGTCTCAGATCTGGGACACTGCTGGGCAGGAGAGATATAGAGCCATTACAAGTGCTTACTATAGGGGTGCACTTGGAGCTCTTCTGGTATACGATGTGACAAAACCTATGTCCTTTGAAAATGTCAGCCGATGGTTAAAAGAACTGAGGGATCATGCAGACTCCAACATTGTGATTATGCTCATTGGAAACAAGACTGATCTGAAGCATCTGCGAGCAGTTCCTACAGAGGATGCTCAGGGCTACGCTGAAAGAGAAGGGCTTTCGTTCATTGAAACATCTGCTTTGGAGGCAACAAACGTAGAAAAAGCTTTCCAGATGAATCTTTCAGAAATCTATCGGATAATCAGTAAGAAGTCACTTTCTTCAGGAGAGGACCCAGCACCTGCTAACATTAAAGAAGGGAGGACTCTTGTTGTTGGAGCAGAGGAGATAAACACCAAGAAAGCATGTTGCTCTTCTTAATGGTCATCAGCTCTTTCAATCCGTTGTTTGATTCCAATTCACGATTGATTGCTTTTATCCTTTTGTTTTTATCTATTTGTTATCATTATTCTAATTAATTCTGAACGTATTTGTTTTATATTTTCTATCAATTGGTTTGATCCTTTTGTTATGATTATTGTAATTAATTTTTGAACTTCTTCTTGATTGAGGTCAAATACAAGTGCTCATACTTCAAGCTTTACGAGTTATCTTTCCCATGCAATTAAGCTATTCTCGACTAATGGGAATCAAACCTCCTATGGCTTGTACTTTAACTTACCATTCAGCCTACTGAAGCTACTTATTCCAATACATAACATTTAATTATTTATTTATAATGATGATGTTGATCTTCCACAGCACAAATACTGAGTAACTTTCTTCATCAAAAATTAAGAAAATGAAATGTTTGATCGTGTTGAGAACAGAAATAACATATATTAACCTAGCAATCCGAGCAAGGCCACAATGCTAACAGATGGTTATGGACAAAGCAACAGGAGCATGCTGTAACAGCTTTGCCAAGCAAGTAATGCTTCTTCTAAAGTCGGATGTGTCTCTGTGCATTATGTTTTTCACCAAGCAATTCTCACAAGTGCATTATGTACGAGATCGATAGGACACTCTAAGAATTGTATGTTCTTGATACAACATATTCAACATCTTGCAGTCGAACAGAGAGGTACATAATAAGCAGTTAACCACAACAGTTGCTCTTTTGCTCAATTGGTTGTCCCTTAATCTGAACACCGCTACCTGAGTTCTTTGTTCCAGCTGGTTGGTTACCCATTCTGCAGAATCACAATTTGGAGATGCAGTTCAGTGGAGAATTGACAGATTCTGTTATTGTTAATGTCATTGTTCACATCATTGTCTCAATATTATCATTATTAATCTAATAAGCATATCGCAAATACTTAGTAGTAGCAGATGTGATTACATTTTTGTGGCAAACTAAACACACTTTAATATCCACCAATGCAATCTACGTACAAAAGCTTAAAATGATACATTGAAATCGATCATTGCCCTCACCTACTAGAATTGAGAATAGCGTAAATGACTTTGGTTGAGAAGACATGGTGGAACTTAAAAAATGCAAGTACTTTTGCAGATTTGTTAAAGACGTGAAAAGAAAATTTCGCCAACTTACTTTTTCTTAATCTCTCCAGCCATCGTCAAGAAAGCTTGCTCCACATTAATGGAATCTTTTGCACTTGTCTCAAGGAAAGGGATACCTAACTCGTCTGCAAATGCCTGCAATTCATCACAAGGAAATCAGTTGGAAATCATTCGGAATGAGAACATAACTAAGGATTAGGTTCTTCCATATTATACAATTATGAACTGAATATAAAGAGCGGAGAAGATGTAGTTCTCAACATCCACAGAATGAATGAACTGTATGATTATTAAGACAAACAATTGGACAATAATTCAAAAGAAAAAGGAAAACAAATGAATATTCGGATCACCAACTTTCTTTTTCTGATTGTAATTTTGTCATCTTCCAAACAAATCAATCCCTTAGATGGAACACAGCCTTTTAGAATGGAAGTAGTTATCCATAAATATGAATGATGTCATAATCCCCTAAATTGTTTATTCCCTAAGGGGTCGGTTGGTTTAGAAACAAGTTAAGTAGGGATTGTAATGCAGGGATTAATAATGCAGGGATTAGTAATGTAGGGATTGTAATACAGAAATTATTTCTTATCAAACATTTGGTTCATTGTATTAAAAGTTGCATATACAGTGAATAACTTAAATTATTTTGGTTTAAATCTGTGCAAAATTTTGTTTATCGTTATACCCTTGGATTTTCATAGGCTGTTCTATTCCATTTAACTGATTAATCATATCAGACAATGCCTTCAACAGTGAGCTATTTGATTACTGATTAGGAATGAGATGATAAAAACGATTCTAATTAAACTAGCTAGGAGAAGAACAACTTTCTTATTAGGTTTATTAGTTTATAAAAGAATAATTTTGTTTGTATCTGTAATGAAGGATGAAGGAGCTTTTGTCTACTAGAGTACTAGTACTATATGTTATTACTGCATACTGTTGATTGAAACAGCCAACTTGGATGCATTATATTCTTCTAAACAGTAGGTACATATTTCTTTTCTGCCCAGATTTTCCATCCTCACCATGGATTATTCTCTGGAAAAGTTCGTGATTGGTTAATTTAATTGAAAACGATCAAATAATTCCACGCTCATTATTATTTATCTGTCAAAGATTCTGATTTTTATCATACTCATTTTATATCTTAACAAAAAGACCAAGGTTGTTATTAGTATGAGGTAGCAGAGTTTTAACAAAAAGAATTGCTCATTGAAAAGGTTATTGGGAGTAGGGTAGTTTTGTCATGTTGAATCTTTATCCACGTATAGATAATCATGGTATTAGTTATTCCATCTTGGGGATGGTATAGAATAACTGGGGTATGACGCAGAAGCAGACGTGGACGTGAGGCTTGATACACAAGTAATTCCCAAAAGAGATAATTTCAAGTAACTTGGGTTAGTAATCCAAGGAAATAGAGAGATTGGCGAGGATGTCACACATCGTATTGGAGTGGGGTGGATGAAATAGAGGCTTACATCCGGTATCTTATGTGATAAGAATGTACCACCAAACCTTAAAGGTACGTTTTACAGAGTGGTGGTTAGATCAACTATGCTGTATGGGGCAGAGTGTTGAAGCCCGTCAAAAACTCCCATTTTCAGAAGATGAAAGTAGCAGAAATGAGGATGTTGAGATAGATGTGCAAGCATATCAGGACACGTGCCCAAGGAATGAAGTTATTCCGGACAAGATGGAGTAGCCCCTGTGGAGGACAAAATGCGGGAAGCGAAGGTTAGATAATTTAGGCAAGTGAAGCGGAGAGACACAGGTGCACCACTAAGGAGGTGTGATTAAGGAGATGTAAGAGGTTGGCCTTGGTGGGTCTGAGGAGGTATGGAGGTAGGCCAAAAAATGAGAGAGGTGATTAGGCTAGGCATGGCGATGCTTCAGCTCATTGAGGACATGAATCTTGATAAGAGGTGTGGAGGTCGAAAATTAGGGTAGATGATTAATATATAGTCGTGCACTTTTCTTTTCAGTACCAGTAGTATTAGGGTAATCACACACAACCGCACATGTGGGATTACACTGGGCTTGTTGTTGTCGTTGTAAACTGGAGTATGAGTTATACAAGGATTAAATATACTGAATTTGAAATTTAAACCAAACACTAGGGGGCAAAAGTTAATGCAGATTTTTATACCATGATTATTTGCTAATACATCATAACAAACAGCCCCTAAATGTCTACCACAAATTTAATAAGAGAGCTAAGTTAAGGTGCTGGCCCCTGATCAGTTTTCTTTCTCCACCCAAAATCATAATAAATTAATGGCCAAATACATAGACAGCCCCCTAATCTCATCCGAATTTCAATATAGCGACCTGAACTAAGTTCATGATCTATTGAACACCTAATTGTTAATTGAAATTATGTCAATTAGACACTGGTTGTTGACATGGCACTGTGCGTGTAGTGCACCTCTTTTAAGAGCGTGGAAAGACATGAACTTTTTATTTTAATTTTTCTTTCTCCTTCATCTTCTATTGGCGGACACCCTTTCCTCACCTCCCTTTGCATTGCAACATAAGATTAGTGAACTGGATATTTAAATATTTTATTCATTGAAGTGAAATGATGGAAGAGATGCATTCATGTTCTTGAATCCACCAAAATAAAAGATTTTCAGAAGAAGCTATGGCGGAGAAGATTCCCCCCGAAGTCAAAGCCAAAGGGAAAAGGCGTATGAAGATGAGCGAAGCTGTGTTAGCTCATGAGGCTTACACGAAGAGAAGAGCTAATACAAAGATTTGATCTTTCTTATCGCTCGGAGCTCATTGGATTTTTCACAAATGCGAACAGTTGAAGACATTTACAATTTTCAGTGGCTGTTCTTTAGGCATGTGCATTGTGTCTTTGGTTATTACTCTTTCCCTTTGTTTTGCACTAATCCGTTCTATTTTCCATGTGACAAATTGTCGAGCACCTAAGCTGAATGCTCAGTATTGTTCTTTGTTTGTTCTGTTTGCCATGTCTTGTTATCCCCTTATTATTTATCAACAACAACCTCCTCATTCTCCAGCGCAGAAACAGATTTCCTTATGTCAACAATCAAGTTTTATTTCTGAGCATACTGAGTTTCTTCTTTATTGTTTGTATTTTTGGTTTCCATTTCTTCATCTCTTAACAGAAAGGTCAACTGGAAGGTGATAACTTATAAAAAGAAAAAAAGAAAAAAACATGTTTTTGATCAATAACAATAACTAAGCATCCATGATCAGACCCAAATGATGTAAGACAACATTTTTGAGAACAGATGTTATGATGAGGGGACGAAGAAGAAAGGTTAGGTGCTTTGTGTTTGTTTTAGCGTCTGATTTCAATGTAACAAGTGGAAGAACTAAGGAAAAAAAAAAAGGCACGTCTGGTTTCCATGGAAAGAGGTAGAAATGAAAAAAGAAAGAAGAAAAAAGAAAAAAGAAGGGAATAAGTAAAACCTCACATGTCTTTATTCTATTTGTTCATTGCCATTTATCTACGTGTGAACTACATGCATTCTCCCACGTGCAAAAGATGAAAGTAGCAGAGATGAGGATGTTGAGATGGATGTGTCAGTGTACCAGGAGAGATAAGATTAAGAATGACGCTATCCGGGACAGAGTGGGAGTAGCCTCCGTGGAGGACAAGATGCGGGAGTCGAGGCTGAGATGGTTCGGACATGTTAAGAGAAGAAGCAAGTGTGATAGGTTGGCCATGGCGAGTTTGTGGAGAGGTCGAGGTAGGCCTAAGAAGTACTGGGGAGAGGTGATTACACAGGACATGGCGCTGCTTCAGCTCACTGAGGACATGACCCTTGATACGAGGGTGTGGAGGTCGAGGATTAAGGTAGAAGGTTAGTGGGTAGTTTTTTAGTTGCTCACCGATAGTCTTAGTAGCACGCATGCCCCTTCATATTCTTAGATTTTTAGTGCATTATGTGGTTTTGTTCGCCTCAGGTATTGTATTTCCAGTTGCTATTATTTGGTACTACTTATCATGTATCTCTCCCTTATCATGTATTTCCAGTTGCTATTAGTTGCTCACCGATAGTCTTAGTAGCACGCATGCCCCTTCATATTCTTAGATTTTTAGTGCATTATGTGGTTTTGTTCGCCTCAGGTATTGTATTTCCAATTGCTATTATTTGGTACTACTTATCATGTATCTCTCCCTTTTTCTTTTCTCTTCCTTCCTTCTTTCTTTCTTGCTTTCCTCTTCTTCTTCTTACCCTTCCTGAGCCGAGGGTCTATTGGAAACAGCCTCTCTACCTGCATTAGGTAGGGGTAAGGTCTGCGTACAGACTACCCTCCCCAGACCCCACCTGCTGGGAACATACTGGGTTTGTTGTTGACAATTTTTTTTGAAGGGTTTAATAGACACACATTGAGTATGGTTAAAGTGTTCAATAGATCATGAGCTTAGTTCAGGTGAAATATTGGGGCAAGTTAAAGGGGCTGTCTATGTATTCAGCATAAATTAATCTCTCTCCAGGTCTTCATCCACCTCCCTTGGTTAATTCACTACCCAAGCAATGTAGATACCAACAGAAACCAATCTTGTGCACCCAGCCAGAGAAAATAGGTACAGATGAACTTGAGTATAGAGATCAAATTAATGGGTGGCTCAAGTGACTAAATCAAGGTGTTCTAGGCACAACATTAAAATGAGTGTATATGTTTTCTGATTGATGACCCAGCCTCCACACAAGTGCGACGTCCAGTGCTAATAATGTGTGAGCCAATGATAATTGCTAAGATATGCAAATCTCTCATGGTAAAGAATAACAAATTTCAAAGGACACATATCTCAAACATAAATGGAACGGAATCAAATGTGAGAACATAAAATGATCTCTACCCTTTGCGCAACAAGCCAGTATAATAGTCTTATAGTAACACCAAAGCTGAAACAGTGAGTGGAACAAAAAAGTAAACGAACTAAATGAATCTAATGCAAAGGGAACAAGCAATACCTTTGCTGTCTCTGTGTCCACAACCTTATTCTCTACCAAATCACATTTGTTTCCAACCAGAAGCTTGCAAACACTTTCATTTGCATATCTATCAATTTCACTCAGCCATTGCTTGACATTGTCGAAGCTCTCCTTTTCAGTTACATCATAAACAATCTATAACAATATAATTGCAAATAAGAACACTTCAAGAACATAAGGAAGCCTCATAACTGGGCTTTTTCCTAAAGAGTATGCTAACGACTATGACATTACGAGACTGGATAAAAGAAAAGAAGCAAGTGAAAAAGATAAGTAGGGATGCTGTGAATCTCCCATCTTACTTGCAGGAGAAATATTGATGTCAGGCGTACTTGAAGTTAGAATATTTATAAAACGGTGCAACTTATAAAAATCTAAAATTGATTTCCACAGTGTGTCCTTACTTTCATGCAAAAAAGTAGAATTAACATCATGGAATCAAATACGCCTAAGTTTTCACATTCTCTGCTTTTAAAAAACAAAAATAAGACATCTATAGTTAGTACTACGATATACTGCTATTGCCTCTAAGAACAACAAAACTGACAGTTCGTTAAAGCTTATAGCCGCTACTAGCATAACAATTACCTAAAATTTGAAAGGTAACTCATAAAATCCTGATTCAGAATTGTCCATACATGGACAATAATGCGTGTAAATTGTGGTATTTTCTTCCTTCAGAAGTATTCACAGAGAAAAGATATGAATGGATATATTTTGCTTCATTTTTAAAGATCCAATAACCTAAGCATTGGGACACACTAAAATTTTATCATCAGAAAAGTGCCACTAAAAATTTCTTGTTTACAGAAATGAGATGCTAGAGTAGTGCTGAAAATAATGCTCAAGCAGTTTACGAACTTTTATGGGCTGAGCAAGTTCTAATCAGATCTAGGTAGGGAGTATCTCACAATAATCCCATGTGCTCCACGATAATAACTGCTTGTTATAGTCCGGAACCGTTCCTGCCCAGCAGTATCCCACTGGAAATACAGAAAAATGGCATTATAATATGTAAATCATGACAAGAATAGCATTCACACAAGGAGTTGAAAAGTTTGAGCAGTGACACTCTTTTAGCAAATACCAGTCTCCTAACACTCTGATAATCAATACTAATTAGAGGAAAATAATATGAACATTTTGACAATGATACAATACAACTGAAATTGCCAAAGAAAGTTCCCTCTAATATGCTAGAAAAGAACATTACAAGCACCAACCAGCAGCAGGACATGCCAAAGACTGCAAAAAGTTCAAAGAAGTGAAAAGGCCAAATAAAATAAAAAAGGCTGTTCATTCCTCTTCTCTCCCAGCCGAAAACCTTTTTCTTTTCCTTTCTGGCCTCATCCTAATACAATAGCTTTTCTTACCCTTTCTTCCCTAACTCTTATATGCATCAAGCATAAGACAATTGATAACTCACTTTCATCTCAAAACAATTTTTTTGAAAAAGTTTAAGCCGAATTCAAATGATTTAAAAAAATCTGAGCAGCTTTCAGCATGAGTTCAACATTATTAACCAAATCATCAGCAACTACGTGTAAATTTACAAAGCACCGATGGACTATACTTACAATTTGCAGCTTGATTGTCTTTCCATCCAGCTCCACGGTCCTAATTTTCTATAAGTAAGAATCCAAGTAGAAAAAGATTACTTCAAAGATCATACCACTGAGTAAGGATAAGAGCGATAAACTAGGAGAGAGATAGAGAGCCTTACGAAATCAACCCCAATTGTGCTTATGTAACTATCAACATACGAATCATCCTAAAATAACAAACCAAGTAAAATATCAATTCCACAAGACAATATCCACAAAGAAAATCATTAAACCAGAAAAGAGTTTCTAACGAAGTTGACTATTCCTTCATTCATATCAATCATCAATCCATCAAGTACGCCTCAATCTCCAAACTAGTCAGGGTATCTACATGAATCATCTGCACCCATTTCGGCTCCATCTGGACTCATTTCATTCCATTACAAAATAATTTGATGCCACTATATTCTTTCTGATAACCGGGAAATCCCTAAGTGCCAGTGGTGCACGGTTAAATAGTCAGTAGATAATATGCCCGCCCCTCTAACCTTCTCCACTTAAATACAAGACTTTTGTCTGCGGCAATATTCGAACCCGACAGTTTTTGTATTATTGTACATAGGAGGAGGAGAGGGGAACAGGGAGGAATTACAAGGTGGGGAATCGAACTCCCATCAACAAGGTGGACGTTGAGATAGCCAACCAACTGGGCTACCATGATTCCCCTAATTTGGGGTCACATATGTTGTGAATCCGCTATATCAAGACCCATTTCATTCCAAATATTAAATAACTCAGGGTCGTTATATGATTCATTTGCATTCATTTTCACTCTATTTGCGACCCATTTCATTCCAATATTGGTGTCTTTTATATGAATCCTTGCATCATTCTCTATTCAGACTCATTTCATTCCAAAACTAAATAATTTTACTTTTAGGGAACATCAGACTTCTCTAAAACTAAAGATTCTCTAAGTATGGTACCCAAAGATAATAATAATAATAATAATCACGTAACCACACACATTGCATATTTGCATTACACAAACGCTTATTCAAACACACAAACATAGACACATAAAGCAGTGCGAACAGAAAAGAATTTACAGCGAATCTGAGAAGAAGACAAGATTTGCCAACAGAAGAATCTCCGATTAACAGTAGTTTGAACAAGTAATCACTGCAAAAAAAGAAAAAAACAATAAATGAAAATCAGTTAGAAGAAAAATGTTTACAAAAAGAAATAGAACAGCAGAATAAATGTAGGAAGAGTAGAATAACATTACTATTCGTTGCTCATATTCTTTTGCCCCGGAGGATTTTGTCTTTGTGTGTTTCTTTCGACTGTTCGGAGTTTTTGAGGCCGTGAGAGGGGAACACTTATGTTTTTTTGTTTTTTTTTTTGTAAATAAAAGGAAAAGGGAAAGGGAATTTGTTTGATATTGATGTACGATGGTAGAAATTTATTCTAGTAAGCCTTTTGTTTATCCACTTCCTTTTATCTTTCCAATTCCTTGTCCAAGTACTACCCGAGGTGTTTGGCTCAAGCTTATAAGCTAGTCAAATTGATTTATAAGTACTTCTTAATTTATTTATGCATTTGATAAATATTAAAAAATATTTATAAGTTAAATATTTCTAAGCTAGAAGCAACTTATAAATACTTTTAGTTTGATCAAAGCTTTCCCTAATTTATTCTTAATAATATTTTTTTAATCACAAAATATTTTTCTCAAATTTTGTAACTTTCTCTTCATTCCATATTCATTGTTCATCCTTTTCATTACTAAAAAACTTTTTAATTCATAATCTTTTGTAAAGTTTTTAAGGATATTTTAGTCATTTTAATGAAAGAACAATTTATCAGCACTTTTCTACCAAACTCATCGACTGATTATTATCAATTTCAGCACATCAATCCAAACACGTAAATACTTATTTAAAAAATTAGTTTCAGCACTTTAAAATGCTTTTCAGACTCCAAGTTTATCAACTATCTACAATCAACTAATCCAAACAGGTTTCATATTTTCACACAATAATTACTGGGAGTAAGTAGGTTTGACTAGGGATTTTTACCTTCCTATACACTATTTGAAACTTTATTACCTTCCCTACTCAAGTTTTAATTTAATTACATGGTCATATACAATTTACCAATTATATACAAATAAGTTTTAAATTAGTATCCCTTTATATTAAGAATTGAATAAAGAATATCAGTTATTTTCTTATCCCTTTATAAGTGCCCTCTCTTCTCTCTCTCTCTCTCTCTCTCTCTCTCTCTCTCTCTCTCTCTCTCTCTCTCTCTCTCTCTCTCTCTCTCTCTCTCTCTCTCTCTCTCTCTCTCTCTCTCTCTCTCTCTCTCTCTCTCTCTCTCTCTCTCTCTCTCTCTCTCTCTCTCTCTCTCTCTCTCTCTCTCTCTCTCTCTCTCTCTCTCTCTCTCTCTCTCTCTCTCTCTCTCTCTCTCTCTCTCTCTCTCTCTCTCTCTCTCTCTCTCTCTCTCTCTCTCTCTCTCTCTCTCTCTCTCTCTCTCTCTCTCTCTCTCTCTCTCTCTCTCTCTCTCTCTCTCTCTCTCTCTCTCTCTCTCTCTCTCTCTCTCTCTCTCTCTCTCTCTCTCTCTCTCTCTCTCTCTCTCTCTCTCTCTCTCTCTCTCTCTCTCTCTCTCTCTCTCTCTCTCTCTCTCTCTCTCTCTCTCTCTCTCTCTCTCTTCGTCTCTCTACTCTCCTTCTCTATTTCTTTTCCAATTTTTCTTCATTTGATGTTGTCTGTTTTTTTATGCCTTCTTGTTGTATATAGTTTTAATGAAATTCATCAATGGATTTCGATCGTTTTAACTTAGCAATTTCCTTTCATGTTGCACAATTGGTGTTCGAATTGAAATTGTCAATCAATAAATTTTAAAGGTGTTTGACTCTCCATCATTGACAATCATTAAAAAGATTTGAAGCTTTGAAATCGAATTTGGATTTTCAAAAATTATTATTTGTTTGGATTGGGTGTTGTTGCAAACAATTGAGAATATTGTTTGGAGTTTATATCTCAATTTTGAGGGTGTTTGGTGAAGATTAGACTTGATTTTGGCTGAATTTCAGATTGAGACTCGAAGAAGAAGAAGNATATTCTGTTGTAGTTATATTTGTTTTGAATGTTTATGAAAGGGAAAAGAAGAGACGGTCTTAGACCTTATCTTAAAAAATAGTTGTATAATGTATGAATCATTGTATAAAATTTGTATTTTAGTTATCAGTGCTATTTTTTACATAAAATTGTTGATATGTATCAAAAATTATTTTAAGAGGGAAAGTTTTGATTGGAATTTTAAAGAGAAAGAAATACACACCACACACAAAATATATACAAATCAGATACAAAATATACAAAAGAGATATTGTATAAAATTTGTATAAAAATTATAGTTAAGTTGTATGATATTGTAGTTGTATTTAACTGGGTAGAAATAATGTATGAAATTGTAGATTAGTTGTAAATAAGTGTATACTGTATAGTTAGTTGTATGAAATTTATTTTTAGTATGTACAAAAATTTTAGATAAGTTATAAATAAGTTATATTGTATAATTAGTTGTATAAAATTTATTTTTAGTTTATAAGATGTTGTAGATGTAAAATTTGTATAAAAACTTTATAAAATTTTATTTTAGTGTTTATAAAATTTGTATTAAAATTATATGTAAGTTGTATGATATTGTAGTTGTATTTAACTAGGTAGAAATAATGTATGAAAGTTGTAGATTAGTTGTAAATAAGCGTATACTGTATAGTGAGTTGTGTGAAATTTATTTTTAGTATGTATGAAAGTTTCAGATAAGTTATAAATAAATTGTATATTGTATAATTAGTGTTTATATGATGTTGTAGATGTAATAAAATTGTATTAAATTTTTATGAAATTTATTTTTTAATTTGTATGTTGTTGTACCATACAAATTTATCATCTCTTTGTTCTACTTACGCTTCAACTCCAACTCATCTCGAGATCAGTAATATATATGTTACGTTTGCGATATTCACCACTATTACAGAATTTTTGAAAAAGGACATGGAGGATAGCACAAATCTGTTCTGAATTTATGGGATGAACTAGGTGAAAAAGAAAAGATAAATTTCTGCAATGAAAGAAACAATTTATATTCCTTAAGGAAAATCACGCTGGCAAATTAGGAATGCAAAATAATTCTGCAATTAAAAGGAATAGTTGATATGCCAACTATGGAAACAACGCAACATTAAGATGCGTACTTGGCAATAACGGATATTGCGTTTAAAGTTTTGAATTATCTTCACATGAAGCGTGGCTTCAATGCCCACAAATTTTGGCTCTCAATTACATGAATTTTGAGTGGAGAGAGGCAACAGAAAATAGGGAAATTGAGGGGAGGAGAGAAAAAAAAAAGGAAAATAGTGTAACTAAATTCCCTAATTTGAGGCACTAATAATGGATTGGGATTCTTTTAAGGTGGAATACATATAATTTGTAAGTAATACTTGCTTAGGGCGGGTAATATACTAAATTAGAATAATTTTGGTAAATAAATTTCAAATATTGTATAGGAACGAAAAAATTCTGTCTTACTATAACTCCATATTTCTCTTATTCAAAGACGAATTTAATATATAATTTACATAGGGTTGAGTCGTTTGATTATTAAATTTGCAGAACTAAATACATTTTTGTTGGGATATATACTATTAATCATGTGTTTAGATATAAATAGTATTTCTTATAAAATAGTTATTATTCGATTTTAATAAAGATTTAAGCAAATCATGTATTAGCTTGTGTCCTTTATTTATATATTAGATGATCTAGAGATAGAAGATACACTTATATGAAAGTTTAAAAGCTTTTATGTGTACACCCTGCAAGTAAACTTTATATCTGTCACATGAAATAAGTTAAGTGTAACGACCCGGTCGGCCGTTCCGTGAGATTAGCCCCGTTTTCTCCGTTTCTGCTTTATCATATGTTTCTTAGCCTATTTATTTTGTGTTGAGTCGGTTGGTTCGGGTTCGGAGTGGTCGTGGTGAGAACTAAGATACTTAGTCTCTTAAATTAGCTTAATAGTTGAAAAAGTCAACTGGGAGTTGACTTATTGGTAAACGACCTCAGAATGTGGATTTATGGCTCGGATAGCTTCGTTAGGTGATTTGGGACTTAGGAGTGTGTTCGAAATGAAGTTTTAATGTCCGATGTAGAATTAGGCTTGAATTGGCGAAAGTTAATTTTTGGCGATTTCCGGTCGACAGTGGAAAATAGGTTGTCGGGGTCAGAATGGAATTCCGAAAGTTGGAGTAGGTTCGTAATATAATTTTGGATATGTGTGCAAATTTTCAGGTAAATCGGATGTGTTTTGGTTGGTTTCGGCATCATTGGCGAAATTTAGAAGTTTCACAGTTCATACGCTTGAATTTGATGTAATTTTGGTGTTTTGCGTTATTTTTGGTGTTTCGAAGGCTCCACTAAGTTATGGGATGTGTTGGTAGGATTGGTTGAGGTCCCGGGGGCCTCGGGTGTGTTTTGGATGCTCAAACGGGCATTTTTGGTCTTAAGGAGTCTGCTGTTTTTCTGGTGTTTTAGCAGCAGTGGTTTCTTCATTGCGATCGCGTGAGTTCATCCGCGATCGCGTAGAGTAAATTTTGAGGCAGGCAGGTTTGTTCTATGCGATCGAGTAATAAGGTTTGCGATCACATAGGTTGGGCAACTGAAGCAGTGCGGTCACGTGACCCTTTGTGCGATCGCATAGGTGTTCTGAAGCGCGTGTGTGGGATGGATATTTGAGCTATGCGAACGTGTAGAGTGGTCTGGGTTGTGCATCGCGATCGCGATCGCGTCACTGAAGGATAATGTTGGGCATAATGTTTTAAAAAGGCCATCTTTGCGAATTGAGTCCATTTTTCCTCCATTATTGAATGGGTTTGGAGCTCTTTGAGAGGGTTTGAAGAGGAAATCGAAGGGAATCACTTGGAGGTAAGATTTTCGACTTCATAACTCGATTCTATGTCATTTTCTAAGTAATTAAACCGGAAACTTGTTTAATTTAAACCCAAAATTGGGGAGGTTAGGTGCATGAGAATTGGAAATTTCTTTTGATGATTTGAGTGGACAATTGTGGTCCGATTTTGGTGTTCTTGGTATGTATAGAATCATGAGAGGATGAGGATTCTAGTGATGTAAATTTTATAGAATTTCGAGACGTGGGCCCGAGGCTTGGGTTTGGCCAAATTTCGAGAATTGTGTCTAAATTGATAGTTTTCGATTGGATTTTGTTCCTTTAGCGTATATTGATGATGTTAACCTGGTTTTGGTTAGATTCGGAGCAATCAGGAGCCGATTTGAGGGATCTGAAGCTAACGGTATCTCACTAACTGGAACACATGCAAGGCTTCCCATACTTACTGCTTTTCTACTCAATGCATCGGCCACCACATTGGCCTTTCCCGGATGATACAATATAGTGACGTTATAATCATTCAATAACTCTAACCATCTCCTCTGTCTCAAATTAAGATCTTTTTGCTTGAACAAGTACTGGAGGCTACGATGATCCGTGTAAACCTCACATGGCATGCCATAAAGATAGTGCCTCCATATTTGCAATGCATGAACAATGATTGCCAACTCTAATTCATGGACAGGATAATTCTTCTCATGAATCTTTAATTGTCGAGACGCATATGCTATCACCCTGCCCTCTTGCATCAATACCGCTCCCAACACAACACGGGAAGCATCACAATATACCGTGAAAGATCCTAAACCTGATGGTAACACCAATACCGGTGCTAAAGTCAAGGCTGTCTTGAGCTTCTGGAAGCTCGCCTCACACTCATCCGACCATTTAAATGGGGCACCTTTCTGATTCAATCTTGTCATCGGGGCTGCTATAGACGATAACCCCTCCACAAAACGACGGTAGTATCCCGCCAAACCTAAGAAGCTCCTGATTTCCGTGGCTGAAGTAGGTCTAGGCCAGTTCTTGACCGCCTCTATTTTCTTAGAATCTACCTGAATACCCTCTACTGATACGACGTGACCCAAGAAAGCTACTGAGTCTAACCAGAACTCACACTTTGAAAATTTTGCATACAACTGATTATCCCTCAGTCTAGAGTGCTATACAGAGGTGTTGTTCATGCTCCTCCCGTCTGCAGGAGTATATAAGAATATCATCAATGAACACAATTATGAAGGAATCCAGATAAGGCTTGAAAACTCGATTCATCAAATCCATAAAGGCTATTGGGGCATTAGTCAAGCCAAACAACATCACCAAAAATTCATAGTGCCCATACCTTGTCCGAAAGGCTGTTTTAGGAACATCGGACGCCCTAATCTTCAACTGATGGTAGCCCGATCTCAGATCAATTTTCGAAAACACACTGGCACCCTGAAGCTGATTAAATAAATCATCAATTCTCAGCAATGGATACTTATTTTTGATAGTAACTTTATTCAACTGCCGGTAATCTATACACATCCTCATCTATCCATCCTTCTTCTTTATGAACAAGACCGGTGCACCCAGGGCGAGACACTAGGCCTGACGAAACCCTTATCAAGCAGGTCTTGCAATTATTCTTTCAATTCTTTCAATTCTGGTGGGGCCATCTGGTATGGAGGAATAGAAATGGGTTGAGTGCCCGGAGTAACATCAATACAAAAATAGATATCCCTGTCGGGTGGCATTCCCGGCAGGTCTGAAGGAAACACTTCGGGAAATTCCCAAACAATGGGCACTAACTCTATTGAAGAAATCTCGGCATCAGAATCATGAATATGAGTCAAATAAGCCAAATATCCCTTCTCAGCCATGCAACGAGCCTTGGCATAAGAAATCACTCTGCTGGGAGAATGACCAGGAGTCCCTTTCCATTCTAACCGAGGAAATCCCGGCAAAGCTAAAGTAACTGTCTTGGCGTGACAGTTCAAGATGGAATAATAAGGTGACAATTAATCCATGCCCAATATGACATCAAAATCGACCATGTCAAGAAGCAACAGGTCTACACTAGTTTCAATACCCTCAATAATGACTATGCACGAACGATATACACGATCTACAACAATAGCCTCCCCCACCGGCGTAGACACATAAATAAGGGCACTCAAAGAATCGCGGGGCACAACCAAATACGAGGCAAAGTAGTATGAAACATAAGAATAAGTAGACACCGGATCAAACCAAACTGAGGTATTTCTATTGCAAACTGAAATAATACCTGTAATGACAGCATCGGAGGACTCCGCTTCGGCTCTAGCTGGAAATGTATATAATCGGGGCTGGGCTGTACCACCCTGAACCATGTCTCTGGGAGGACCTCTGATGAGCATGTCTCTGGCAGGACCTCTGATGAGCGGACCTCCACCTCTAGCGGCCTGGCCTCCACCCCTAGCAGCCTAACCTCCACCTCTAACAATCTGTCCTCTACCTCTGCTACCTGACCCCTACCTCTGGCTGGCTGGGCAGGCGGTGCTGGAACTATAGCACGGGAATTCTGATACTGAGAATTATCTGATGTGGGAGGACAATATCTGGAAATGTGCCTCGGGTCACCACAAGTGTAACAAGACCTCGGCTGCTGAGACTGCTGGTCGGCAAACTGACCCTGTCGACCAATATGACCACCCTGAACACTGTGGAGAGGGGTGCACTGATAGGAGCTGGTGGTGCACTGTAGACTGGCTGAGTAGAAGGAGGCATATAAGAACCGCGACCACCTGAGGTACCATGTGAAGCCTCAAGTGCTGAATGGAATGGCCTGGAAGAATGGCGTCTGCTGAAACTAGCCCCGCCTCCAGATGAGGCACCACTGAAACCACCGAAATGACGAGGCCTCTTGTCTGATCCTTGACCTCCCATCCCAAGAACCGACTCAACTATCCTAGCCACATTAGATGCATCCTGAAAAGAATCTCGGTCCCTGTCTCCTTGGCAATCTGCAACCTGATGGGCTGAGCAAGGCCCTCAATAAATCGTCTGACCCTCTCTCTCTCTGTAGGAAACAAAAGAATGTCATGTCTATCCAATTCCACAAAATGATTCTCATACTAGGTCACGATCATGCTGCCCTGCTGAAGTCGCTCAAACTAACGACGCTTCTCCTCTCGAGTAGTAGCAGGCAGAAACTTCTCCATAAAGAGATGAGAAAACTGATCCCAAGTCAAGGCAGGCGACCCAACTGGTCTAGTCAACAAATAATCCCTCCATCATTTCTTGGCGGAACCAGTCATCTGAAATGCAGTGAAGTCGACCCCATTGGTCTCCAAAATACCCATATTATGAAGAACCTTATGAAAACTTTCCAGATATTCCTGAGGATCCTCTGAAGTAGCACCACTGAAGTGAACAGGGAAAAGCTTGATGAAGTTCTGGGGGATCAGTACAGAGATATCTGTACTTATCTCCCAGAGTCTATGAAGTTCAGGAACAAATTTCACTTTTATTCGACTCTGTCGTGCGATTTCGTTATCTCAATACTGATTGAATTCTCCTATTCATATTCTCTCGCAGATGGCGAGAACACGTACTGCTTCCTCCGCTGATCAGCAGCCGGATCCTCTAGCAGTAGCTCCTACGAGGGGTAGAGGTCGAGGTCGAGGCCGTGCCAGAGGCCGAGGTAGGGGAAGGGCTCATCCCAAGGCCCAAGAAGCAGCCCCAGCTGCGGATCCTCAAGTAGAGTTCGATGAGGAGGTTCCAGCTCAGACCGTTCCTCTCGGACCAACTCAGGTCCCCGAGGGGTTTACTACCACCCCGGTGCTACAGGACACCTTGGTCCGATTAGTGAGCCTTGTGGAGAGTGTGTCCCAGACTGGCGCATTCCCTATGGCACCAGCCGTATCTCAGGCTGGAGGAGGAACCCAGACTCCTGCTACTCACACTCCGGAGCATATGGCTCCCCAGTTTCAGACTTCATCAACCCACCCAGTTGGAGTAGTTCAGCCGGTTGCTGCGGCATAGCCCGTTGCTACTTTTCAGATGACTGGTTCCGCCGAGAAATGGTGGAGGGATTATTTATTGACCAGACTAGTTGGATTGCCTTCTCTCACCCGGGACCAGTTCTCACATCTCTTCTTAGAGAAGTTTCTGCCTATCACCTTGAGGGAAGAGCACTGCTGTTAGTTCGAGCGTCTCCAGCAGGGCAGCATAACTGTTACTTAGTATGAGACTCGTTTTGTGAACTTGGCCCGTCATGCTATTCTTATGCTTCCCACATAGAGAGAGAGGGTGAGGAGGTTTATTGAGGGTCTTGCTCAGCCTATTAGATTGCAGATGGCTAAGGAGACTGGGAGTGAGGTTTCTTTCCAGGATGCGACTAATGTCGCTAGACGAGTTGAGATGGTTCTTGGACAGGGAGGTCAGGGGTCGGACAAGAGACCTCATCATTCCAGTGGATTCAGCGGTGCCTCATCTGGAGGCGGGGGTACTTATGGTAGAGGCCATCCTCCCAGGCCATTTCATTCAGCACTCTAGGCATCCCATGGTGCCCTAGGTGGTCGTGGTTCTTATATGTCTTATTCTAATCAGCCAGCCTACAGTGCACCATCAGCTCCAATCAGTGCACCTCCCCTTCAGAGTTTTCAAGTTGGTTATTCAGGTCGATAGGGTCAGTTTGCCGGCTAGCAGTCTCAACAGCCAAAGTCTTGTTATACTTGTGGTGATCCGAGGCACATTGCTAGATATTTCCCTCGTGCGTCGAGTAGTTAACATCACCAGAGTTCTCGTGCCATGACTCCGGCACCAGTAGCTGCATCGCCTGCTCAGTCAGCCAGAGGCAAGGGTCAGGCAGTTAGAGGTAGGAGTCAGATGGTTAGAGGTGGAGGTCAGGCCGCTAGAGGTGGAGGCCCGCCAGTTAGAGGCCGTCCCATAGATATGGTTCAGAGTGCTAGGGCCCAACCCCGATGTTATGCCTTTCCAGCCAGACCTGAGGCTAAGTCATACGATGTTGTTATCACAGGTACTGTTTTAGTTTGCAGTAGAGATGCTTCAGTTCTATTTGATCCGGGGTCTACTTATTCCTATGTGTCATCTTATTTTGCTTCATATTTGGTTGTGCCCCATGATTCTTTGAGTGTCTCTGTATATGTGTCCACGCCCGTGAGGGATGTTATTGTCGTAGATCTTGTATATCGTTCGTGTATGGTCACTATTGGGAGTCTTGAGACCAGTGCAGACCTTTTGCTCCTTGATATGGTTTATTTCGATGTTATATTGGGCATGGATTGGCTATCACCTTATTACGCTATCTTGGACAGTCACACCAAGACAATGACATTAGCCTTGCTGGGGTTGCCTCGATTAGAATGGAGAGGGACTCCTAGCCATTCCACCACCAAGGTTATTTCTTATATGAAGGCTCGGTGTATGGTCGGGAAGGGGTGTTTGTCCTATTTGGCTTATGTTCGCAATTCTAGTGCTGAGTTTCCCTCTATGGATTCTGTGCCTGTTGTTCATGAGTTTCCTGAGGTATTTCTTGTAGACCTATCGGGGATGCCACCCGACAGGGATATTGACTTTTGCATTGATTTGGCTCCAGGTACTCAGCCCATTTCTATTCCACCGTATCGGATGGCCCCACCAGAGTTGAAAGAGTTGAAGGAACAGTTGCAAGATTTTCTTGATAAAGGCTTCATTAAACCTAGTGTCTCGCCTTAGGGTGCGTCGATGTTGTTTTTGAAGAAGAAGGATGGGTCTATAAGGATGTGTATAGATTATCGGCAGTTGAACAAAGTCACTATCAAGAACAAGTATCTGTTGCCGAGGATTGATGATTTATTTGATCAGCTTCGGGGTTCCAAGGTGTTTTCAAAGATTGGTTTGAGATCTGGTTACTATCAGTTGAGAATTAGGGCATCCGATGTCCCTAAGATAACTTTTCGGACGCGATATGGGCACTATGAGTTTGTGGTAATGTCCTTTGGGTTAACCAACGCCCTCACATCATTTATGGACTTGATGAACTGAGTGTTCAAGCCTTATCTAGATTCCTTTGTGATTGTGTTTACTGATGACATTTTGATATACTCCCGCAGTCGGGAGGAGCATGAGCATCACCTCAGGATAGTGCTCCAGACTTTGAGGGATAGTTAGTTGTATGCTAAGTTTTTGAAGTGCGAGTTTTGGTTGGATTCAGTCGCTTTCTTGGGTCACGTCGTATTAGAAGACGGTATTCAGGTAGATCCTAAGAAGATTGAGGCAGTCCAGAACTAGCCTAGACCCACTTCAGCAATGGACATCAGGAGCTTCTTGGGTTTGGCGGGTTATTACCGTCTATTTGTGGAGGGGTTTCATCTATAGAAACCCTGTTGACCAGGTTGACCCAGAAGGGTGCCCCGTTCAGATGGTCGGACGAGTGTGAGGTGAGCTTTTAGAAGCTCAAGACAGCCTTGACTACAACGCCAGTGTTGGTATTACCATAAGATTCAGTACCTTACACGGTATATTGTGATGCCTCCCGTGTTAGGCTAGGAGCAGTGTTGATGCAGGAGGGCAGGGTGATTGCATATGCGTCTCGGCAGTTGAAGGTTCATGAGAAGAATTACACTGTTTATGATTTAAAGTTGGCAGCCATTTTTCATGTGCTGAAGATTTGGAGGCACTATCTTTATGGCGTGTCGTGTGAGTTTTTCGCAGATCATCGCAGCCTTCAGTATTTGTTCAAGCAAAAGGATCTCAATTTGAGGCAGAGTAGGTGGTAGGAGATATTGAAAGACAATGATATCACCACATTGTATCATCCTGGAAAGGCCAATGTGGTGGTCGACGCATTGAGTAGGAAGGCAGTGAGTATGGGCAGTCTTGCGTTCATTCCAGTCTGTGAGAGGCTGCTAGCTTCAGATGTTTAGACTTTGGCCAACCAGTTTTGTGAGGTTGGATATTTCAGAGCCCAATCGTGTTCTAGCTTGCACACTCGCTCGATCTTTATTATTTGAGCCTATCAGACATCGACAGTATGATGATCCTCACTTGGTGGTCCTTAGGGACACAGTTCGACACGATGGTGCCGAACAGGTTACCATTGGAGATGACGACGTTTTGAGGATGTAGGGTTGTGTGTGTGTGCCTAATGTTGATGGGCTTCGTGAGTTGATCCTTGAGGAGACTCACATTTTTTGGTATTCTATTCACCCGGGCGCCATGAAGATGTACCACGACCTGCGGCAGCACTATTGGTGGAGGAGGATGAAAAAGTATATAGTTGCTTATGTGGCTCGGTGCTTTAATTGTCAGCAGGTGAAGTATTGGCATCAGAGACCCGGTGGTTTGCTTCAACAGAGTGGGAGCGTATCACTTGACTTTGCTGGACTCCCATGGACTCAGAGGAATTTCAATGCCGTATGAGTCATTATGGATAGGCTGACTAAGTCAGAGCACTTCATTCCTGTGGCAGTTACCTATTCTTCGGAGCGGCTGGTAGAGATTTATATTTGGGAGATCGTCCGTATTCACGGTGTGCGCCCGTGTCTATCATTTCTGATCGAGGTACGCAGTTTACCTTGCACTTTTGAAGGGCAGTACAACGTGAGTTGGGTACGCGGGTTGAGCTGAGCACATCATTTCATCCTCAGACGGACGGGCAGTCCGAGCGTACTATTCAGATCTTGGAGGATATGCTCCGCTCTTGTGTTATAGACTTCGGAGGATCGTGGAATCAGTTCTTTCCCCTTTCAGAGTTCGCCTACAATAACACCTACCAATTGAGCATTCAGATGGCTCCCTATGAGGCATTATATGGTATACGGTGTAGGTCGCCAGTTTGGTTGTTCGAGCATGGGAAGGCACAATTATTGGATACATATTTAGTATAGGCGGCCTTGGACAAGGTCAAGATTATTTAGGATCGACTTCGTACAGCTCAGTCCAGGTAAAAGAGTTATGTCGACCGTAGAGTTCGTGATGTGGTATTCATGGTCGGGGAGAGGGTGTCTCTACAGGTATCACCCATGAAGGGTGTCATGAGGTTTGGAAAGAAGGAAAAGTTGATCCCTAGGTACATCGGGCCTTTTGAGATTCTCGAGAGAGTGGGAGAGGTGGCTTATAGACTTGCATTTCCTCCAGGGTTATCAGCAGTTCATCCAGTATTCCACGTGTCCATGCTCCGGAAGTATCATGTCCCACGTGTTAGATTTCAGCTCAGTCTAGTTGGAGAAGTATTTGACTTATGAGGAGGAGCCGGTAGTTATTCTAGACCGCATGTTCATCAGTTGAGGTAGAAGAGTTATCCTTCAGTTCGAGTGTAGTGGAGAGGTCAGCCTGTTGAGGCAACTACTTGGTAGGCCGAACCGGACATGTGGAGTATATATCCTCACTTATTTTCCAGTTCAGGTACTTTTCTATGTCGAGGACGAACAATTGTTTTAGAGGTGGAGTTTGAGATGACCTAAAAGGTCATCTTATGTTTTAAAACTCAATTCTGCGCTCGTTAGCCTTAAAAATCTCATTTATACTCTCCTCAATTTGCGTGCGCAGTCTGGGCGTGTTTCCGAAAAGCTTTTATGTGGAAAATTGAAGTTATAATAAATTTTGGCCTTAAAAATGATTTTTTATTTGACTTCAATCAACGTTTTGAGTAAACGGACCCGAACCCGTGTTTCGACGGTCTTGGTGGGTCCTTAGTAAAATATGGGATCTGGGCGTATGCTCAGAATCGAATTCTGAGATCCCTAGCCCGAGAAATAAATTTTTGACTAAAATTGAAAGATTGAAACTTTATGATTTTAAAGAATTTGCTTAATGTTTCATCTTGTTGGTATCGTGCCCGTATTTTGGTTCCGAATCCCGGTACATGTCTGTTATGATATTTATACCTTATCTGTGAAATTTGGTGAGAAACGAAACTGATTTTACGTGATTCGGACCTTCGGTTGAGAAAATAGTAATTTTATAGTGTTCTTGAGAATTTCATATGTTTTGGTTCTAAATTCGTAGTTTTAGGTGTTATTTTGGCGATTTGATCACACGAGCAAGTCCGAATGATTTTTTAGGCTTGTGAGCATGTTTGGTTTGGAGCCCCGAGGGCTCAGGTGAGTTTCGGATAGGCCACGGGTAGTTTGAGACTTAGAAAAATCTGATGTTTTTGCTGTTTCTGGTGTGCTGCCATTTTGTGCTTCGTGATCGCAAAGCCTCTCTCACGATCGTGAAGTGTAAGCTGGGTTGGGGGTGGATTTCTTCTACGTGAACGCGAGGCTTGGGTCGCGAACGCGGAGCATTGGGGGTTTTGCTCTTCGCAATGCGACCGGCTAGATACAAACTCATATTGTATTGGAGGAAGGCTGAGAATTCTTCGAGTTGCTCTACGATAACGCGGGCCTAGGCTCGCAAACACGAAGGTCAGGGGGGATAAACCTACACGAATGTGTGCGACTCTTCGCGAACGCGAAGGTCTATCTGGCCACTGTGTATCGCTGTCAGGACCCCAAAACGAACCCGGCCATGATGACGCCTATCGTGGAACTAGGAAAGCCTAGACTCTTAACCAATTTGACTTTCTCATAACAACATTTAAATATTAACCTTTTTCATTAGACAATCCAAAATAAAAGGTAAAATCAAACCCAAAATACTGTAAAATACATTCCAACATCTGGTGTCACTAAGTCATGAGCCATACTACAATTGTGGCAAAATAAATCAAGACAACATTTGTCTGGGAAATAACTAACAAAATACACAAGGAGGATAGGGAAGGAGAAAGGCGATTCTGCGATCGCCAAGTAGCTACCTCGCTCTCTCCAAAAATGAACCGCAACAAACGATCAACTGGCACTATCGTGAGTTGGGATACCTGAATCTGCACACAAGGTGCAAGGGGTAAGGTGAGTACACCAACTCAGTAAGTAACAAGCCCAAAACTGTGGGCTGAGAGATAGTGACAGATTAAACCTCCACATTTATGACAGAATCAATGTACAGAAATTTAGGCATGCTTTCAGTTAACTAGACAGCTCAAAGTGATAAGATAAGTACCATTCCGAACGGTTTAACATATATATAAATCAACGTATTCTACATGCCAATGCATCAAAAATATGAAATGCACAATGTGCTTCCACTCTCAAATACTCGTACACTCAGTACCGTATGTGGCTTGCTTGGCCCAGGGAAGATCCATCCTAGAATATATACACATCAGACAGAAGTCACTCAGTACTGAGGAAGGCCGATCCAGCCCTATGGAGAAGATCCATCTCCAGATAATGATACACCTCACAACCACTCGGTATTGTATATGGCTCAACGGCCCAAGGAAGATCCTTACCAGAATACGTATACACATCACTGACATCAGTCACTCAGTACCGAGGAAACCAAGCCAATCCAGTCTCATGGAGAAGATGCATCTCCAAATATAAACACTTCGGACAAGACCCATGTCCAGGGAAGATCCATTCCTCAAATATCATTGCGCTCATTGGGGGTGTGTTACAGACGCCGGAGGGGCTCCTACACCCCAAGCGCAAACATAAGTCAGATCCAGGCATAATCAATATAACATGTTGCGGCATGCATCCAGATCCCATATCTGTCACTCAATATCAGGCTCTTGGCCTTACTCAGTCATCACTCTCCAGTCTCGCTCACATGGGATCACAATGCATGAACTAGCCCGAATCAATGATATAATGTGCAAAACTATAATTTCTACGACTGAGACATGATATGATATGCAATGACAGGACTGAGTATATAATATCAATAAAATACATGAGATGACAACAATAAACGACCATTCGGGTCTCAACAACATCAACGTGAAGCCTTAACATAATATCTAGCATGATTTCTAACATGTTTGCATAAAGACAGCCGCTCGGGTCTCGACATTATCGGCATGAAGCGTTAACATAGTATTTAGCATGATTTCTAGTATGTTCACATCAGTCATATTGACAGAATCACAAATATCAACAAGAGAGAACCAATAAACGGTGCCATGGAATGAACCAGGTCACAAGTATCACGGTGCACGCCCGTCACTTGGCATGTGCGTCACCAAATTCTAATCGCATAACATGTATTTCGAGGTTTCAGACCCTCATAACCAAGTTTGGAAGCGTTGCTTACCTCAAACCGGACGAAAATCTACTCCATGATTCCCTTGCCGCTCGACTCGACCTCAAATCGCCCCTAATCTATCCAAAATCAGTATCATATAATTAATACATGCTAAAGGAACGAAGTCCACATCAAAATTATCAAATTACATCACAAATCCTGAATTTGGCCAAACTCGACCCCCGGGCCCACGTCTCGGAATCTGACAAAAATTATAAAACTGAAATCCTTATTCACTCACGAGTCTATACATACCAAATTCATCAAAATCCGATTATATATGACCCCCCAAATCAAACCTTCAAATTTCCAAGCCTTAACCCTTCAATATTTACCATTAAATCCCACATATTTCATGCTTAATTAACTGAAAATCACCATAGAATCGAGTATTAGGCTCAAGTAACTTACCTCACTGATAATCCCTGAATCTCTCCTAACATATTACCCCAAAAGCTCCAAACCCGTCTTCAAAAATGGTGGAAATAAGAAAAATTCGCGAAGGGGCCTTTTTATACATCATGTCCAGCAACTTTCGCATTTGCGGCCCAATTCATGTACCTGCGGGACTGCACCTGCGGTCCAAATGCTGCATCTACGCAGTTCACTTGAATCCCCCGCTTTCGCATCTGCGCCCCTGACCTCGCACCTGCGGGCTCGCAGATGCGGTCCAGCTTCCGTTCCTGCGATCTTTCTACGCTTCTGCGGTCCTCGCACCTGCGGTCCCCAATCCGCAAGTGCGAAATTAACAGAAGCAGCAGCTTCAGCTTCTCAAACAAATTTCCAAATTCTCCAATAAACATTCGAAATCATGCCGAGCCACTCGGGGCCTCAACCAAAATACCAATACGTCACATATCATCTCACGAACTTAGTCGACCCTTCGAAACACCCAAAACAATATCAAAACATCGAATTAACCCCAAATTCAAGCCTAAGGATTTTTAAACTTCCAAAATTCGCCAACGATATCGAAACCAACCAAACCACGCCCGAATTACCTGAAATTTTGCACACACATCACAAACGACACTACGAACCTATTCCAACTTCTGGAATTCCATTCCGACCTCGATATCAAATTTTCCACTGGCGACCGAAAATCGCCAAAAATCCAATTTCGCCAATTCAAGCCTAATTCTACCACAGACCTCCGAATAACATTCCGAACACACTACTAAGTCCCAAATAACCTAACGAAGCTATCTGAACCATAACAACCGAATTCCGAGATCATTTACTTATAAGTCAACTTCCGGTTGACTTTTCCACTAATAACCAAACTTAAGAGACTAAGTGTCTCTCATTCCTTTAAAAAAATCACTCCGAACCCGAGCCAACCGACTGGACACAACAAAATAGAGCTGAACAACAAATAATGAAGCAGAAATAGGGAGAAACAGGGCTAAAACTCTCAGAACGACTGGGCGGGTCGTTACATTCTCCCCTCTTAAACAAATGTTAGTCCTGAACGTGCTAAGAGTTGTTCCAGAATCCATCGAATCGCCGAGTAATCTTATCACGCACCTACCCGAGGTGACCCCATGTCACCCTGTCCCGCATAGATCTGATAACACGACGCATTCGAATTCCTCTTCATCCAACCTAACCCCTAAGCATTAGAATCCAAATTTCCACATCTGAACTTATCCACAAGATCAAAATCATGCATCCACACATTGTATAATCTTGAACAAGTTGTATCCAACCATATCCATAACTCAAGACGAAATCACATGATATCCCACCTATCTCAAACACCCGTAGTGATAATTTCTAATCGCAGCAGCTACTCAAGCAACTCAATGCTAGTAATAACCTATTATCAAACAAAGACCCGTCCTAACACCTTCATATACTGCCAATGATGAAGAGAACACGCAGAAACCCCTAACCATTCGTCGGATCAACAAACGATGAAAATCCCTCTCTTCGACAAGAAATATAGCAAAATCTCTAAGCCGATCAGCATCAATATTCTCCCAATATACCGCAACCAGATCCGGAAGTACCTATTCTAGGTCCGACGACCCCATCTCATCTACCACAACCATTCTAGCGACATGATGTATCAATACAGCTTAAAGCCACAACCTGTGCAGCCCGTGTACTAATAGACAACATTCCAAATGTACTCAAACCTGAAAAATGACATCAAATAAGAGAACTGTCCCGCAAGATCAACGGGTATCATCACAACGCAATGCTAAGAACTTCTCACACACCGCAGAACTAAAATGAACAAATTCAACACACAAGGATCATATCTTAACATAACTTCGCTACAATGCGTGACCCCATCCAAGCATTGGTCCCTATTATATACCTCGCTACGCCTTGCTCAAAATCAATAACCACGCGAAACCCGTCATCAAGTACTCAAAGTTCATTACCATAACCACGGGGAATCAGACGCTACCATGCCACGCGAACCTGAAAGAACACAACCAATAAGCCTTAATCCTACAATACCCAACTACTTTACCTTACTCAAATCCCGCTATAAGACCACAACAGAACCACACTATGCGTGCCTAAATCAACGAATCGCCGCTCCCAGTAGCAGGGACGGGTAGCTCCTAAATCATCCCAGAGCACAGATAAGCCCAACAAACACTAACTGACATGCCCCTCATAATAGCACTACGGAGCCAATCAATCCGACTCGGTGCAAAACACCTATCCCCACTGGGCCTACGATCCCCAAATCAATCCAGTTATGCATAATAGACAAATGACCCTCCGAAGGTCCATAATGACTGAATCACAACACACACTAACCTCTGACTAACCTTGGCTATGTCTCTACAACCCTCAACTATGAAATCATCTACTCATTCGAGTTCCTAGACCCCAAACCCTCAGAGCACACAAATCACGATATCCGATCTCAACTCCGTCTTCTGAATGTCTAATACTTCCCCAATACACGATCATACCATGAGGGATACCCCTACAATCTGTACGTGTTACAAGGAGAGTACCGCCACACCAATGAAGTATCCATAAATCAAAACACAGTGCCTCTTCTGAACCTTATACCTTCATCGATACATATCTAAAAGTAACATCATCAACCTGATTATCTGAGATCGTCCATGCTACCTAATAATTCAGAACCTTCCTTTCAAATCGCATCGTGACCTTGCACCTGCAATCTCAATACTACACCACACATCGCACCCATTATGCCACCATATGAATGATACGACAAACCTCACATCCACTCTGAGTCGCAAGCAACTACATACTCAATCAGTTAAGATTTTCCATTTGATTTTTTCTGGAGAAAATTACAATATGTCGCATGCCCCAAGCACCAGTAGGAAATATACATCTCAACTATGGTAGAGACCATCAAGAACCCTTTGAAACCCATTATACTGAACTAACCCGTCAGGACTGAATCCCTCTAACTCAACTAAGCTACGCAGGCCGTCAAAACCCAAGAGCATTGCCATGAATCACACTTAGAACCTTACCACATCATAAGCACCCCAAGATTCGATCTTACTCATTACCATGATGATCCAATCTACTACCAAGCTGTCCCATTTCTCCGAGTTCCTTCTGAATTACCTTCTAATTGATTCTTTTCCTTGCCATAGTACCAAAATCCTCAACCAGAAATAATCACGCGGGACCCTAGCACAGAACCACATCGCCCTAAGGCTCATAAACCTTTGAATATATCTTAAACACCCCAAGGTATCACATCTCAATTACTTACTCTAAAGAGACTTCCGACGAATTTAAGTTATTCTTCCCTTTCATGATACCGGAGTGTAGAATCCACAATGATATATAAACCCTGAATCCGTCGGAACCAGTCTCGAGAGTCACCCATTCTACGCATATTCTCAAATAAACTGATCTAACAGGCTGAACTACCTGGGCCTCATTTGCACACCAACACACTAGGAAGTACTCTACACTTCAAAGCAGCCGAGCAAATTCCTACTCCGCACACACTGCACCTTTACAAATACAATTCAATGATTCAATAAAACCCATTTACCCATAGAGTATATTACAACCTGTATCCAAAAATTTCCATTACTCGAGTCATTCTCAAACTCCACCCCTGCAGGTCATAACTGATTCACTAGTATACATCGAACTGTCACCAATACAACACCTAATCGTGCAACCAACTTATCATTAGCAAACTCCCCCACTTGTCTCAAAGCCATAGATCAAGACAAACAATAACTCACAATGCCCATATGCTATCACCGCCACAATACCGCAGTGAGATTCAACGAAATCCCTCATAAGCTCATATAACACAAACCATTTAATATCTCAAATCATCTGCAAGTCTCGCCCTCACCATTGTAATAGTCATACCAGAATTCACAAGCAATTTAAACTCCAATCGCAACATATATAATTTACTAGTAAAAGAGAACTCGCTATAAAACAACCTAAGGATCACAGAACCTCAGGACAGAAGTCAAACACTCTATAGTTTTTTTGTCTTAATCAAACAAACTGAACATATCTCACCATCAAATCACACTCACCACATAGTCATCCAGTCACAAAATCCCACCAATAAGGACACAATGGACATATAAGTCCCAAATGCACGTGCTCAAACAGTCAAAATCTCAGCACTCAAGCCACAGACAAAACCCGGCCTCAAGTCCTCCAGACTGGCCCATTATGAACATGCTAAAATCACATTTCACACCTAACCCATGGAAATCACAAGCAGTCGATGCACAACTGATACTGAGCGCTCACGTGTGCATTCGAATACATGAAAGGAATTTAAAGAGTTACGCTTTTGGCTGAATAAATGGATTCGCACGGCAAGAAATCAAGAATGTATAAGGGTTCTGCAGCCTCTCGAAGATAAGTATAGACGTCTCCGTATCGATCCGCAAGACTTTACTAAACCTGCTCATGACTCGTGAGACCTATGTAACCTAGGCTCTGATACCAACTTGTCACGACCCCAAAACCAACCCGACCGTGATGGCGCCTATCGTAGAACTAGGAAAGCCTACACTCTTAATCAATTTGACTTTCTCATAAAAACGTTTAAATATTAACCTTTTTCATTAGAGAATCCGAAATAAAAGGTAAAATAAAACCCAGAATAACATAAAATACATCCCAACATCTGGTGTCACTAAGTCATGAGCCATACTACAACTGTTCAAAAATCAATCAAGACAACATTTGTCTAGAAATAACTAACAAAATACACAAGGAATATAGGGAAGGAGAAAGCCGAGTCTGCGATCGCCAAACAGCTACCTCGCTCTCTCCGAAAATGAACCGTAGCAAATGATCAACTGGCACTATCGTGATCTAGGATACCTGAATCTGCACACAAGGTGCAAGGGGTAAGGTGAGTACACCAACTCAGTAAGTAACAAGCCCAAATTGTGGGCTGAGAGGTAGTGACAGACTAAACCTCCACATTTATGACATAATCAATCTACATAAATTTAGGCATGCTTTCAGTTAACTAGACAACTCAAAGTGATAAGATAAGTACTGTTCCGAATGGTTTAACATATATATATATATATAACTCAATGTATTCTACATGCCAATGCATCAACACTATGAAATGCACAATGTGCTTCCACTCTCAAATACTCGTCCACTCAGTACCGTATGTGGCTCGCATGGCCCAGGGAAGATCCATCCCAGAATATATACACATCAGACAGAAGTCACTCAGTACTGAGGAAGGTCGATCCAGCCCTATGGAGAAGATCTATCTCCAGATAATGATCCAACCCTATGGAGAAGACTCCGGAGGGGATCCTACAACCCAAGTGCTAACATAAGCCAGATCCAGGCATAATCAATATAACATGCTGCGGCGTGCAGCCCGATCCCATATCTATCACTCAATATCAGGCTCTCGGTCTCACTCAGTCATCACTCTCCAGTCTCGCTCACATGGGCTCACAATGCATGAACCCGAATCAATGATATAATGTGCAAAATAACAATTTCCGAGACTGAGACATGATATGATATGAAATGGTAGGACTGAGTATATAGTATCAATGAAATACATGAGATGACAACAATAAATGACCACTCAGGTCTCAACATCATCAGCGTGAAACCTTAACATAATATCTAGCATGATTTCTAACATGTTTGCATAAAGACGGCCGCTCAGGTCTCGACATTATCGGCATGAAGCCTTAACATCGTATTTAACATGATTTCTAGCATGTTCACATCAGTCACATTGACAGAAGCACAAAAATCAACAAGAGAGAACCAATAAACGGTGCCATGGAATGAACCAGGTCACAAGTCTCATGGTGCACGCCCGCACGCCTGTCAGTTGGCATGTGCATCACCCAATTCTAATCACATAACACGTACTTCGGGGTTTCAAACCCTCAGAAATAAGTTTGGAAGCGTTACTTACCTCAAACCAGACAAAAATCTACTCAGTGATGCTTTTTCCTCTCGACTCAACCTCAAATCGCCCCGAATCTATCCACAATCAGTATCATATCATTAATACATGCTAAAGGAACGAAGCCCACATCAAAATTGTCAAATTATATCACAAATCCCGAATTTGGCCAAACCCGACCCCCGCGCCCACATCTCGAAATCCGACAAAAACTACAAAAATTGAAATCCTTATTCATTCACGAGTCTATACATACCAAATCATCAAAATCCGATCACATATGACCCCTCAAATCCCCAAATCAAAGCTTCAAATTTCCAAGCCCTAACCCCTCAATTTTTACCATTAAATCCCACAAATTTCATGCTTAATTAACTGAAAATCACCATAGAATCGAGTATTAGGCTCAAGTAACTTACCTCACTGATAATTCCAGAATCTCTCCTAAAAAATTACCCCAAAAGCTCCAAACCTGTCTTCAAAAATGGTGGAAATAAGAAAAATTCGCGAAGGGGCCTTTTTATACATCCTGCCCTGTAACTTTCACACTTGCGGCTCAATTCACGCACTTGCGGGACCGCACCCGCGGTCCAAATGCCGCATCTGCACAATTCACTTGAATCCTCCGATTCCGCATCTGCGCCCCAGGCCCCGCACCTACGGGTTCGCAGATGCGGTCTAGCTTCTGCTCCTGCGATCTTTCTCCGCTTCTGCGGTCCATATCCGCTTCTACAGACCTCGCACCTGCGGTCCCCAATCCGCAGGTGCGGAATTAACAGAAGCAGCAACTTCAACTGCTCAAAAAAATTTCCAAACTCTCTGATAACCATTCGAAATCATTCCGAGCCTCTAGGGGCCTCAACCAAATATACCAATACATCACATATCATCCCACAAACTTAGTCGGCCCTTCGGAACACCCAAAACAATATCAAAACACCAAATTAACCCCGAATTCAAGCCTAAGGATTTCTAAACTTCCAAGATTCGCCAACGATGCTGAAACCAACCAAACCACGCCCGAATTACCTGAAATTTTTCACACACATCACAAACGACGCTACGAACCTATTCCAACTTCAAAAATTCTATTCCGACCACGATATCAAATTTTCCACTACCGACCGGAAATCGCCACAAATCCAATTTTGCCAATTCAAGCCTAATTCTACTACAAACCTCCGAATAACATTCCGAACACGCTCCTAAGTCCCAAATCACCTAACGAAGGTATCTGAACCATAACAACCAAATTCCGAGATCATTACTTATAAGTCAACTTCCGGTTGACTTTTCCACTAATAACCAAACTTAAGAGACTAAGTGTCTCATTCCTTTCAAAAAAATCACTCCGAACCCGAGCCAACTGACCCGACATAACAAATAGAGCTGAACAACAAATAATAAAGTAGAAATAGGGAGAAACAGGGATAAACTCTCGGAACGACCGACCGGGTCATTTCAATCGCGATCGCGATAGGTCTCTCGCGAACGCGATGAAGACCTGTCCAGTGATTTTCAAAACAGAACAAAAAAATAGGACTTCTTCCCAAATTTCATTTTTCATCACTAGCACTCGACCTAAGGCAATTTTTGAAGAAGGTTTTTCAACACCAAATCATAGGTTTGCACTTCTTTACTCGTTTTCTTCAATTTCCATTATCATTCATTGAATTCCTAGTCCTAAATATTGTTCAATTTCCATTATCATTCATTGAATTCCTAGTCCATTATAATTCATTGAATTTCGAGTCCTAAATCTTGGTCCTAATCTCGAGTTTTGACCAAGCTGGCCCGGGGTCGATTTTTGACTTTTTGGGGAAAATTTGGTAAAGCTATAATTGTGTATTGAGATTGATTTATTTAGCAAAAATTGATGTTATTAAGCTAATTATGACTAGATACGAGTGGGTAGGAGGTGAATTCTAGAGGAAAAGTGATACTTGAGTAGTGAGTGTCCTGTGGATCGAGGTAAGTGTCGTGTCTAACTTTGGCTTAGGGGATTAGGTATTAATTGCTTATTTGCTACGTGTTTGGTTGTTGAGTACAATGTATAGGTGAGGTAAAGAGCACCTATGTGTTGTTGTCGACTCATAGCATACGAATGAGTCCTATTCTTGCAATTGTTGTAGTCTTTAATCATATTGTTCATGCTAAGTGTAGCCATTTGTGATGTTGGGAAACTTCTATCTGGTTTCTTTGAGATTTGGTAATTTTTGAATATTGGCTCAAGGTTGAGATTGATATTGTGCTAATAATTATAGATGAAATATTGATCTTCCTTGATATTTCTATTGATCTGTTATTATTGATCTTTGATTGGTGAGGAAGAGTGTAAATCATGAAGGGTGGTGTCGTGCCATTGTGTTATTTCATATGGTGAGGAAGAGTGTAAATCACGAAGGGTGATGCCGAGCCATTTCATTATTTCATATGGTGAGGTTGAGAGTAAAAGCACGAAAGGTGATGAAGTGCAATTTCTTTTATTGATCTATTGTTGCATATGGTGAGGTTGAGAGTAAAAGCACGAAGGGTAATGTCGTGCAGTATCTTTTTACCGTTCTTACTTGTTTTATCTGTTTAAGGCATTTTGATTTATCCGGTTATATCACTGTTTCTGATTCCTTACATTGTGAACCCCTCAGCATTTCCCCTCACAATATTTCCTGTTTTATTTCTGCCATTGCTGTTATTACTACATGTATGATTATACTGCACAAGTTATTTGTGGTGTCTTGTCCTTGCCTAGTCACTACTTCGTCGATGTGAGGCTCGACACTTACCAGTACATGGGTTCGGTTGTACTAATACTGCGCTCTGCCCTTTCTGTGCATATTCAGGTATCGGTCCGAGCTAATACTGAAATTTGCAACTGATTTCTACACAAGAGACCCAAGGTAGAACTGCCAATGTCCGGAGTCCCTGGAGTCCCCTCCTACCTGCTTATTTTACTGTTTCTTTGACTCGTAAACAATTGTATTTTCCCTTCAACCAAATATTTTTAGATAAATCATAGTAGTCCGTGAGTTGTGACTCCAGATCATGGGTAGAGATATATACATATATAATAGATACAATGTTGTTTTGGATTCCTGCTTCCTTATTATTATTTCATCATGTGTTAAATTGTAGTAATTCGCTGCAAGTTTTAAGATTCTTGTGTTTTGAATCTATAATGTTGGCTTGCCTAGCAAGTGAAACGTTAGGCGCCATCACGGTCCTGACGGTGGGAATTCGGGTCTTGATACCCCTAAATTAATAAATCCTAAATTTCTAAAAGAAATAAACACTAATATAATAATAAATTAAACCCTAAAAATAATAAATTATTTCTAAAAGCAATAAACACTAATAGAACAATATTATCCCCTAAATTAATAAACCTTAAATTTCGAAAAGCAATAAACAATAATGTAATAATAAATTAAACCCTAAAAGTAATAAATTATTTCTAAAAACAATAAACACTAATAGAACAATATTATCCCCTAAATTAATAAACCCTAAATTCCTAAAAGCAATAAACACTAATATAATAATAACATAAATCCTGAAATAAAAAATTATTTCTAAAAGGAATAAACAAAATTAAGAGAATCCAACTTCATAAATTAAGAGCACTAAACCCTAGTTCATATAATTTATAAACCACAAATTAACTAGTTTAAATAATTTATAAACTTCTATTAGTGCATAATTAATTTTAGTTACAATGTAGTTCACTTTAATTACAATGTAGTTCACTTTAATTATAATGTAGTTCAAAAAAATTGCATAAAATGATATTAGGCATGCAATAAATTAAAAACTAAAAGAGTAATAAGGTAGAACACTAACCTTGAAAGAGAACGGTAATGACAGTGGTGGAGGTGGCAGGCGGCAGCAGCAGTGAAAGGCGGAGGAGGTGGGGCTGTGCGAGGTGATGTTTCGATTTTGGGGGCGGGGGACTTGATTTTGGGTGGGATTTGGGTAAAAAGGTGTGACCGATTTCGGTGGGGCTAGTGGTCATGTATATAAATTATTATTATTTACAATATATATAAATAATACACCCACGCGTGCAAAATTAATTGATCTAACATCTTAAATTATAATGTTCTTATTTAAGTTGTATCTAATTATATTAAGTTGTATTAATACAATTTAATTCAATTATAATAAGTTTTAATTGAATATAATTGAATTTTCAATTGATCCAATTATATTGAGTTGTATCCAATTATATTAAGTTGTATCCAATTATATTAAGTTGTATTAATACAATTTAATTCAATTATAGTAAGTTTTAATCGAATATAATTGAATTTTCAATTGATCCACCGATCAAGTATTCGTGTATGAACAGTTGAGAGTAAATCATCAATGCTAGTCATATGTATGTAAGTGTAAATTATCGAGTTTAATTTATATAGTCGTTATATCCAACATGCTATATAGCTTAATTAATATAGTCGTTGTATCCAATTACTTTAGTCGGTCAGTAACTTATTTTAAAACACTATATTCTCCAATCATGTGATTTAATATAGCACTACATCTTATATATATAGTATTGTGTGTGTGTGTGTGTGTGTGTGTATATAATGTATTAGTGCATTGTTTGCTTGTATACTAGGCTCAAAAGTTTGGTTGTGGGTTCTTAATAACAGAAAAAATCAAAACTAACGTGGCCATAAACTATTAAAATCTTTAGGTGAATCCCACTTTCCATTCAACCTTCATTATCTTCATTAAATACATTACTTGATTGTTATTATTATTTTTTCAATAAGTACTTTTAACCAGAAAAATTATCTTTTTGATAATTTTATAATTCAAATATTCACCTGATTAAAAATACTAAGGCCACATACATTTATATATGACAATTCTATTATCTCCTTAAGAAATATTATTTTATTTATTAACTATTCCAGGTAAAGAAGATTTCATTAAAAAAATTAGTGATAATGTATGTAGATTTACATTCAAATATTATTATCATTATCAATTGATATCATTTATACAAAGTTCTCATTAAATTGTAATTTCAATTGGAATACTTTATAAAATTCGAAAAAAATATTTAAAAATAAAATATAGTTTCAAGTCCCCTTTTTATTATAAAATATTAAAAATTTATTCAAATTGTATAATAAGTATCGCCTCTCTAAAATATGAGATGAGAATAACTGAAGTAAGAATTAAGACAATTAATTTGTGAAATTTTTTTCTTTCAAAAATTATTATATATTGAGAAGTATGAGAAGTATCGTCATACAGGATTATACTTATCCCTCTATGACCGAAGTTACTTGAGTACATACTCTATTCAATAAGAATTCAACATTGTATAAATTTTAAAATACATAAATATACAATTAATTATTTTTTGAAAAGTCTCAACAAATACTACTATTGTGATGAAAATTGCATTATACCCTAAATAGTATCTCAATCATATCAAATGAAACTAGAAAAAATTACAATATTTCAACTTAAGGTAAATTTGATTAGTATTTAGAGTGATCGAGATATTAATTTATTTTTAATATTATGTCATTCAACTAGAACAAAACACAAAATTTTCTTGTTAAAATTCTTAATAATTAAAAATCATGATTATTATTTCAAAGAACCAAAAAATACCTTTCCATCAACTGTTTGGGAATAATATTAATATATTTTATTATTCAAATTTTGATTCGTATAAAAAGGAAAAAGTAATACATTAACACAACTGAAAATACTAAAAGAATAAAATTATAAATCATTCAATTTAAACAATGATAAAAATACATGACGACTTATTTTTCAATTGACTTTTTAATTACTATTTAATAATAATTAATTTAAGGCTTAGTGATGCAAAAATATTTTAAAATAAAAAAGGCCCTTTGTAGAAATAATTTAAATTCTGCTTGAATTATTATCTAATCATTGTATAATAAAGCATTACACTCACAAGTGTTTCAAAGTGATTGGTATAGTAATACGATTTCAGAAAAATTAAAATGCACATAATGCAAAAGATAAATTGATACATGTAATTGTGGTTCTATACGTTATTTCACAAAAGTCTATTCTCTTTCTTCTTTCCCTAAAGGTGTAGAAAGTGTGTAATTAACAATAGACCAAGAAATATTAAAAGAATAAAAACAAGAAGAAGAAGAAAAAAAAGCAACAATTGGGCACGTGCATCACACGGGTACATCATCTAGTGTATGTATATATACATACATAGAAAGGATATAGGGTCCATATAAAAGTAATTAAAACACACACACACACACACACACACACACACACACACACACACACACACACACACACACA